>PVLC010003514.1:19351-96317 GCA_004027655.1 Graphiurus murinus | reverse complement strand
CTGAGGAGTTTCTGTGCAGCAAAGGAAACTATCAAGAACCTCAACAGAGAGCCTACAGAGTGGGAGAAGATTTTTGCCAGTTACTCTACAGATAGAGGTCTAATATCTAGGATATACAAAGAACTCAAGAAAATCACAACCAAGAAAACAAATAACCCAATTAAAAATGGGCAAAGGATCTAAATAGACACTTCACAAATTTCCTGCATATGGTTAACCAGTTTTGCCAACACCATTTGTTAAAGAGGCTATCTTTTTTCCAGTGTATTTAGCAATCAGAGAGATGCAAGTCAAAACCACCTTGAGATTTCACCTAACCCCAATCAGAATGGCAATCATCAAAAACACGAACAACTGCTGGCGAGGATGTGGAGAAGTGGGAACACTAATACATTGTTGGTGGGATTGCAAACTAGTGCAACCACTGTGGAAAACAGTATGGAGGATCCTCAGACAAATGGGAATGAACCTACCATATGATCCAGCAATACCACTTCTGGGTATCTACCCAAAAGAACTATCAGACCAACGCATATGTATCTATGTTTATAGCTGCACAATTCACAATAGCCAAACTATGGAAGCAGCCAAGATGTCCATCGACAGATGAATGGATTACAAAACTATGAGATATATACACAATGGAATTTTACTCAGCCATAAAGAAGAACAAAATCATGTTATTTGCAGGGAAATGGGCAACTGGAAAACATTATGTTAAGTGAGATTAGCCAGTCACAAAGAGTACGGAAGCATATGTTCTCCCTAATAGGTGGATGCTAGGGAGAAGATGGGGCAGAAGAGGGTCTTCAGATGGAAAAGGAGAGACCCTCAATAAACGAAGAAGTTGATTTAACCGAAAGGGATTGACGGGGGGGAGGGGGCAGTGACACCCTAATGTAAATCAAGGTTACTCACTAAATTGAACTTGAGAGGGAGGGAGGGCGAGGGAGTGGGGTGGGAATTGGGGGAAGGGGTCAAATGAGAAATGTAGGCACATATGTCATTATCAATTTGTACCTAACAAAGATGTTTGTTTACAATGCACAAATAATAAAAAAAAGAAGTGATAAAAAAATAAATAAATAAAAAATAAAAACCAGTTAATTAGGGAAACTCATGGGGCTAATGGTATTATCAATTTTGATTGTTTTCATGAGAGTAACTGGAAATTTAGATAACCTATGCTTTCCTCCAATACAAGTAACATGTCCACTTGAAGTGTCTTTGGGCAGTTCACTTTCCATCTCTCTGCTTCATTTCTTTCATCTATAAAATGAGGAAATTAGTTCACTCTTAGTCCAACATTCCTGTGATTTCTAAATTTTTCCTTTAAAAAGTTGACTTTAAAGAGATTTTTATTATAATCTAATTCACAGATACCCCAAAAGTACTAGACCAGCCAGGAAACCAAGATGAGAAACAACTGGGGATAAATTCTTTCCATGTTGGACTTCTGGGAAGATGGCATCAGAGTGAAACACCTCTCACCAGGCACTGTGAGCTCGATTCAAATCTGCCATAAAAGCATCTGCTTGACAGAAGAAAAAAAAAGCAACAAAAAAGTGAACAAAGCTATGAAAACTGAAGTACGGCTGAACAGAACCCAGAAAGCTGACCAGGAAGAGCAAAGGAGCCCATCTGCACAGCAGCAGTGCCACACCGTGGAGTGGCAGCCGCCATTGAGCCAGCCGCCCAGATGGGGCCTACTAACACCATGATATCTAATGACCTTCTGCATTCCCTGCGACCAGAGGTGGAGTAAGCGACTCCAGAACTCTACATCCTAACCAGGTGGCATATCTCAGCACCTTCGACAGTGACTGGAATGCGTGGTATGACCAGCTTAATTAAGCCCGCAGAGGGCCACCCCAGCTCACCTCTCCCTCCAGAGCCGGAGCAGCAATCAACTGCACTGCAGAGCTTGAATCAAAACTGCCGCAAAAGCAACTTCTTGATGTAAGGAAAGAAAAGCAAAGCAACAAAAAAATGAACAACAAAAGCAGCTGATCAGAACCCAGAAAGCAGACCAGGGAGAACCGAGGAGCTGGCGCATATGTGGCAGTGGCAGCCGCCCACAGCAGCAGGGATCTACCCAAAAGGTCTGCAGAGGCTAAATCAGGTCTGTTCTTACAACCTTGCAGGGTTTTTTATTTTGTTTCTTGTTGTTGTTTGTTTTGGGGGGTTTTGTTTTAACTTTGTTTTCATTTTGCATTGCTTTGATTTATCTAAGTTTGTTTGGAGGATTGGCTGCTTTGTTAGCTTCTGCTCAGTTTGTTGACTCTCTTCCTTATCCCTTTTACAAGCTTTCCTCCCTCTCTCCAATCTATATTCTTCTCTTCAGCACTTTTTCTTTTTCCTTTTTTCCTTTCTCACATCAAGACCATTTCATACCACTACAAGTAAAAACTCTACATTGACTACCAGAATCCCCCATCATATCCACTATCTCTAATCTTTACCATATATCACCTCAACACACTCAAACCTCATATTCCACTGGACCATACCCTCTACCTTACTTTATTCTCGCATTCATCACCCACTTCTCACCCAACCTTTACCACTGAATATAACCTGTCCTTGTATATACCAGAAGACACCTCTAAAGCCCCACTGCAGAGATTGGACCAGAGAGGTGAAGCGACAGAAAGGACTGCCAAACCCTAAGAACAAACTCACCTCTGCTGATAGAAGGAATAGCTCAACACATCCCACATCGAGGCCTAGAAACACAGAGACCACAAACTGTCCTACCCATATCTCTGAGACGAATCCCCATAACAGGTGCAACAAACACACCCTAGAAGTCAACACCTGAAACCCACCAAAGGCACCAATAGAGTGGGCAGAAGAAGTCCTAGAGTAATTGCAACTCAGTACAAGATACCATTCACAGAGAGAAAATAAAAATAAGAAACCTATAAATTCAGAGAAAGCTTGCAAGAGCAGCAAAGATATGAATTTAAGAATAGGAAAACCATGGGAAGGAAAAATAGCAAGGAAACAATGAGTCAACACAATCCTACAATAACAGAACTCAACAACACTGAATGGCAGAGATTACCAGAAGAACAATTCAGATCTTTAATAGTAGAAATGATACAAAACTTCCAAAAAGAATGCAAAGAGAGCTGGAAAGAAATAAAGGAACAAATAAACAAAGAAGCTGACACCCTGAGCAAGAAACATAGAGAAGCCTTGAAGGAAGTGAAGGATGTGAAAGATGCAATAATTGAAGTGAAGGCATCAATACAAACTATAAACAGTAGATTAGACCACATGGAAAATAGAATATCACTCTTAGAAGATGACCATTCCAAAAATGAATCCATTATACATAATCTAGAAAAAAAAATTCGACGGTATGAATCCAACAACATCTGGGCCAATTTTAAAAGAGCTAACCTAAGAATAATAGTCAAAGAAGAGGGATTAGAAGTTGAAACTAATGGAATAAGCAATCTTTTTAAAGAAGTAATATCAGAGAATTTTCCAAACATAGAAAGAGAAGTTGACACACAGGTACAGGAAACATAGAGAACCCCCTTTAGACAATACCAAAGAAGAGGTTCACCACACCACATAATAATCAAGTTGACTAATATAGAGGCTAAAGAGAGAATTCTAAAGGCAACAAAAGAAAAAGGCCACGTGACATTTAGAGACAAACCAATTAGAATCACTCCAGGCCTCCCAAACCAAGTCTATTCTTTCCATGCCTATTTATGTAAGACTCTCTAGGTATATATTTACTTTTGTAGAAATTTGAAACTAAAAAAATATTTTTTAAAAAAGCTTGGCTTTGTATTTGTGGACTAAGAATGTTTTGAAATTGAAAAATACTTGGAATTGAAATGTTTCTGTAGCATGCATTTCCTTTCTTCCTCCTCTTTTTTTCAATTCTGTCTCTGTTATGTTATTCTGACAACATATATGTTATCATATCATATCAGGATAACATATGTTATCAGGATATGCCTATGGGAAGCTGATTCAGTAGCAGATAATGAGCATATTACACATTTATGACTGATCAGCAAATTGAAGAATCATGCTATTGGTGGGTTTCTAATAAAGGCCAAAATGGGAACTAAAATATCTGAAATTATTTTGTTTAGTATTCCAATGTGTTTCATTTCCCTATCACAGTAACTTCCCCCCCCCCAGTATAGAGTGTTGCTGCTTTTCAGATTGAGTTCTTTCAAAATAATACAATTATTCCAGCTACTGATTTAGTCTTTTTGAAAGCATACTCACTTAGAAAAAGTTTTCACTGCTGTTTCCAAAAAAGTCTTAGAGTGATCTGCTTTGCATAGCTGTAATCCCCTCTGAGTTACTACTAACACTATAGACTACACAAGTCTTCTATTGGTTGCTTCCATAGCAAATAAAGTTTCTTATCAAGTAAGAAGTGATTTTAGCACCTTTTCTTATCATTCATTCAGTCATTAAGATCAGGTAAATGGACTTGCCTTGCTATTTATAAAAGGATAAGTAACACTCTTATTTAGATTACAGATCAGATTACTTACCCTACCTGGGCTTTACCTACAAATGCATTCTAGAGCGATTCTTTCTGGTAGAAATAATCCTTTCTGATTATTGCCTGGAAAAATAACCAGAATTCTTCAGGGCCTATGCTGACAGTCAGTGGGAGCTTGCAACCATGTGAAAACCAATGTATTCAAACCTCCTTTAATAGTCACAAGCCTTGGAAGGAATCACTTCCACTGACCTTATGCACATATGTGAGAATACCAATGCCAATCTCAACATCCTGTATAGGGAAAGAGGGGAGTCGGGTGGGAGCCGGGGGAAAGCCCACCAAGTGCTGAGTGCGTGTATGTCACTATCACTATAAACTACATTATGAAGTAAGACTACAATGCACCAATAAAAGTATATTTAAAAACAGAGGTATAAATTCATGAAGATTCAGGTGATTTTTGCTTTCAAAATCCTAGGAGCTATCATTAGGGAATTGTCAATCAACAATATGGAAGGAGAAAGTGCTTGGTCTCAACTCAAAGGTTCAAGACTTCACAAATGTTGCATGGACATTTTATTACTGATTTTTTTCATTGTTCTTTTTCAGTGAAGTGTTCACAAATTGCTCTCTCATTTTGTATTTTTAATTTCATTACTATTAGAATTATTAACACATATTAACCGTGCAAATTATTTTGTTTCATTGCAACATTTACATACATGCATATATTATATCTAGGTCACATCCATGTGCCATTATACCCTGTCTTACCTAACCCTTGCTCTGCCTTATTTCCCCTTCTCTTAATGTCTCTCCCTATTGTTATGTTGTCTTCATTTTTCTCTTTTAAGTCTCCTCATATGAGATAAAAATGCAATACTTGTGTTTCTGTGCCTGGCTTATGTTGTTTTACATGGTATCCTCTACTCCGACCACTTTCCTGACAATACTATTTCTCTTTCTCCCAATCCATGAACAGAGGAGGTCTTTCCATCTTCTAGTATCTTTTTCAATTTCTTTCTTCAGTGTTTTGAAATTTTCATTGTAGAGGTTTTATACCTCCTTGATTAGGTTTATATCTAGATATTTTTGAGGCTACTGTGAAAGAGATTTCTTGCTTTCTCAGTTAGTTCATTATTTGGTGTATCGGAAAGCTACATATTTTTGTATGCTAATTTTGTACTCTGCTACCTTGCACAATTCATTTATCAGTTCTAAGAGTCTTTTGGTGGAGTCTCTAGGTTTTATATGTACAGAATCATACAATCAATAAACAGATAATTTGACTTTATCCTTTCCTATTTATACCCCTTTTATTTCTTTCTCTTGCCTAATTGCTCCAGGTAAAGATTCAAATACTATACTGAATAAAAGTGGTGGTAGTAGACACCCTTGTTTTCTTTCTGCTCTTAGAGGAAATGCTTTCACTTTTTCTAGTTGAGTATAATGTTGGCTAAAGATTTACCATATATGACTTTTATTATGTTGCTTACCCTTTATAAACAGAGGTGGTCATTATCATGAAAGATAAGAGAAATAGCTTTACATAGTAATCACAAACCATAATTTGAAGCAGTTGGTTTTTATAATTCCTACCTCACAAACAAATCTTCATCTTTCATTTCCTTCATGTGCTATGATGAACATTCCATTCACTGAATATTCCCATACCCTCATCTCTATCAACTTGCTTCTTCTGGTTTTTGAAGCTAAGAATATTTAGTAAATCATTATATATCCTTTTTTATATCTTTCATTAGATTAGATTAGCATTAGGATTAGATTAGGATATATCTAGTATTAGATTAGATTAGGAGCTAGGCTACAAAAGCATCTGGAAAAGCCAGTATAGAAAAGTACAAGTATCCCAACCAGAAAGTAAAACATAAAAAATTTATAATGTAAAATAGAATGCAGAATGTAGATATGCAATGCTTTTATCCTTAGTTGAAGAAATAAAGTTACTACAGAGAAGCAGTACAAAAATATGAAAAGTCATGTTCAATAGTTACTCCAAGATATCTACTCCATTGGTTCATTCTTTTGTTTAGTGAACAGCATGCCTCATTTAAGTATATTCTGAGTATTCCTGATGTTAGTTTTGAACAATATATATTCACAATATAAAGTAAGATTCATCAACTCGAGAATCTTATACTAAATGAGTACACCCAGTCCCAAAGAACAAGTAGATGTATGTTCTCTCTTATGTGTAGAAGCCAGAGAGATACTCAGAAATAAGGGCAACATCAGAAAGATGGGCAGAAACTCCAGGGGAATGACTGAGGATGATTAGGGAAGGTAGGAGGAGGGATGAAGTTATAAAGAATTCATAGTAGAAATAATGCCATGAACGTTTAAAATTTTCCAATTACAATCTCAAAAGACTTGTGAGGTGAGGGGGAGGGAGGTGGGAGACCCACTGGGGAGGGCAACAAGAGACGTGTACAAATATTTTTCTAACACTCTGTACCCCAATATGATGTAAAATTACAATGTACCCAATAAAAAACAAAAAGAGTAAATTTCATCAATCAATAACAGTAACATTGGTACTCACAAATCAAAGACAAAAATGAATTGGCAAATAACTCAAAAAATATGCCAAAATGATTCAACCTCACTATTCAATCTGGAAAAAAAAATAAGGCATGATCATCCTCAATGCTTACAGCATGTGGAAAAACAGCAATCTAACACAATTATAGTGGAGTGCAAATTAATACAACTTTTCTTACAATTTGGCCAAGTTTATTGGATATTTTAAAGCAATAATTCCAAACCCAAAAGAAAATTTATGCTGAGAAAATCAGAAAGCTGAATATGGTAGCACACGCCTATAATCACAGTTCCAGGGAGGCTAAAATAGGAGGATCACAGGTTCATAGCCTCAGCAACTTAGTGAGGCCCTCTGCAAATTAGTGACACCTTGTTTCAAAATACAAAAGGTCTAGGAGCGTAGCTCAAAGGTAGAATGCCCCTGAGTTCAATCCCCAGTATCAAAAATAATTAAAAAGGAAAATCAGAAATGGAATACAAGATTAATTCATATGGTGATTCTTCACAAATATTCCTCATAACAGTTTAAAACACTGGCAATAAAGGCAGGCATGGTGGTGTATGCCTGTAATTCTAGTAGTTGAGAGGCTGAGACAGGAGGAACATAGGTTCTAGACTGCTCTTGGCAACATAGCACGATCTTGTTTCAAAATAAACATTAAAATTTAAAATAGGACTGAGGATGTAGCTCAGAGCTAGAACTATCTTGGCTTCAATTTCTACACGCACAAAATTATCTGGCAATAATTTACAGACCCAATAATAGGGGATTGGTTAAATAAATGACAGTCTATTTATATTATAGAATTATATGAGTCCTACAAAATTATTTTTAATTGAATTTATTTCAATTCAATTAAATTATATTTAATTGAATATTTGGTATATATTTTTAAATGCAAAAGCAGAAAATCAATATACGTGTATCTAAAACAATGCAATTTATAAAGCTTATATAAGTATTTTTATCTTAAAGTATACATGTCAAAATATTAACAATATTAATAAATATTATTTTTAAATTGGTAAATTATTAACCAAGATTAAATTGGTTTACTTTTATGTTTTTCTTCTTGATATTTTTCTGCAATTTATGTCTATTCTATACAATAACCAATTTACTAGAAACTTTAGAGCTTTAGAAAACTTCTTTTATGATACAGTGATTTTAAGACACGATGATATAAAATACACATTTTAAATGCCTTGCTTTTTACTTGTCAAATGTAATTTAGATTTTTTTTAGTAAATTTTGTGTATGTGTGTGATACAGGGGATTCAACCAAGTGGTTTTCTAACTCTGAGATGTACCTCCCAGCTCTACTTTTTTATTATATTTTGTTTTTTAATTTGCTTTTATTGGTGTATTATCATCTCACATCATAATGTAGATCATGTCGACATTGACATATGTGCACGCAACACTTGCAGGATCTTGCTAAGGGGCTGAGGTCCTTGCTAATTGGCTAAGGTTGGCTTTAAACCATCCTCTTGTCTCCACATCCCAAGAACTGGCATTACAGCTGTACACCACCATGCCTGTCTTAAAATTGTTAGTAAAATAATAATATCTATTTTATAAATCATTAAAACAAAACAAAATTTAAAGAAGGAAAACGTTTTTAATCACAGTATCCCATGTTAATTGCAACTTTTTTGTGGGTATACCTTCTATGTATTTAGAGTAGGTAGCTACCCATGTATACAATATACATATTTTCTTTTTTAAAAAAAAGGTCATGATTTATAATATGATCTTTCACTTCCTTTTTGTTGTTGCAAATATTTTTTACATCATTAAACATTTCACATCAGTGTCATATTTAATAATTGTTTGGGATTTCTTTTATGGATGTACAGTATTTACTTAATAAAATACTCTATTATTTGATATTTAATCTGTTACCACTTTTAAGTGTTGTAAATAACAGTGGAAAGTATTCTTGTAATACCATTTTGGTGCACATAACATTATTTCTTTAGTGCAAATCCACATATTTAAAAGGGCATGTAAAATCAAATAGCTTTTGATGAATATGAACACATTTTCCTTCTAGAAAGAGAATATTAACTTATGTTTCCCAAATTATGAAAGATAATGTCCATTTTCCTGCAACTTAAAATATAAAGTATACTACTATTTCTTAAAATACTTTCCTAATTTGATGGGTATTTGTTTAATGTAATATGTTTAGGATAGTCCCTAATAATTCTTTTTTTAAAAATTGATTTGCCAGCTGGGCATGGTGGCCCATGCTTGTAATCCCAGCATTTGGGAAGCTGAGACCAGAGGATCTGGGTTCATCGCCAGCCTCAGCTACCTAGTGAGGCTTTCCGCAACTTAGTGAGACCCTGTTTCAAAATAAAGAATAAAAAAGAGGGCTGGGGGTGTAGCTCGGAGGTAGAATGTCCCTGAGTTCAATCCCCAGTACTGAAAAAAAAATGATTTGCCATTTCATTTTCTTCTTTGTTATATTGTTCATTGTACATTCTTGATGCCTACAAGCTCTGTAAGTTGAGGATAGCAACCCTAATCTAGGATATATTTTACATGTACTTCCATTAGTTTGACATTTGCTTTTTAGGTTTATGAAAAGTGCTACACTTAACCATTGTTGTTTCATATATTTGGGTTTCTTCAGCTACATGTTCTCTAATTGTTTTTCAATGTTTAGTCATAGATAAGCAGCAGAGAGATTGCCAGTATTTCACCTAACATATTTGAGTCTTATCTCTAAGTTCTTTGCCATCCTGTATGCATATGCTTTGTTGTGGTGTTATTTTTAAGACATTATCGCTATACAAATGAAATGTCCTAAATCTGTCTGTAGCAGTCTGATTTTTTTTTGTTAGAAGACATCTTTAATTCTATCAAGCAGTTCTATATAAAGCAAAGGATCAGCCAGATGCATAAAGTAGAAATAAGAAAATTAGAGGGCTGATAAGTAGACTCACATTGCCCTTTGCTATGGTTTCCTGAAAACCTTATATCAAATTCATGGCTGGAGATGAACTACATGCTGTGTCCCTTGTCAGACATTCTTTTCCAAAAAGGGTATCTAATAACTTTATGAATGTGTGTGCAGATGAATAATTGCAGGCCTTTTGGGGATTTTCTACCTAGACTTTCAGTATTGAGTGTCTCACTTTCAGATTGTAAATCTATCCCTGTATCTTGCAGTTTGGAGGGTGCAACTGAACTGAGAAGCAATGAGAAGGATTAGTGGATTGCTTTCTCTCCCTGTGCAGTAATGGGATATAAGCTCTATCCACAGGCTTCTCAAGCCTAACTAGCTTATAACATGTCAGAATTGCACCTTTACGATTTACATAGGCCTGCCTATTCACGGATGTCTCATGCCTCTGAGTTAACCCTAAATCAGTGCCTCGAATTAGTATATTGTAAACCTGGCCCTTCCCATCATATAACTAAATGTGTTACACAGTAACATGAGGATGAAGTCAAATAATCTGAATCCAATGTAAATCTACAAGCTCCTCTAAACATTATTCTCTTAAAGTCAGCTGTAGAATGTTGAAAATGGAAGGGCTTTTAGATATTACTCAGTCTACTCTACTTATCTTACAGGAGAGAAAATTGAGCTTCAGAGAAAGGAATATGACTTACACAAAGCCATTGTGTGGCAGAGTAAGGTGGGATAGAACTCTGGACTTCTGGATCATGGGTCATTGATTACCTTTCATCCTGCTTCTCACCAAGAGATGTTAGTTAGTTCTGAATTACAAGAGATGCTCTCTGAACTAGTTACCATTTCAAACTAGATAAAGTCATCTCTTTATGTAGAGATCTTCAGAACAGCCATATGCCCGCGATATGCTTGCTTTCTACTAAGTTACTCTCTTCCCCTCTCTTTCTCCTTTTCTTATTCTTTCCTTTTCTTCCTTTGAATAAAGAATAACATCACTGGAAAGTGAGGACATGATAATAACAAGGCAATAGTTGTTGAGCCAAACCAGGTGCTAGTTGTTTTCAAAGCTTAAGTTTTGTTGTTGTAATGGGGGCTTTCGGTGGTGGCTGCAGGGAAGCCTTTTCACAGTATTTCTATATTAGATGAAATAATTTTGTAGAAATAAATTTATGATAATGGATTTTTATATTGGAAATCTGGCTATAGGAAGGATATCTGTATTACTTGATAGTACACACACACACACACACACACACACACACACACACACACAGTATTTTTAGGTGAATGGCCATGTAAATGATCACTGTAAGTAGCAAATTAAAATTTCTTCACACCTGAAGTTGAATTTTCTAAACTAAACACACTTCCCTGGACCTGCTTCCTTGTAACAAACTACTTTCCAGAAAAATATATGCCTGAAATGTATTACAGATTATGAGTTAGGAGCCGGAGATGTCCCATTGATTGAGGAGGAACTGAATACATATTCGCATCAAGGCCTATCAATTCAGGGCTCTTCCTTTCAGCTGCACACTGGTGCTTCTATTCCTACTGTCACATCCTATTCTTTTCCCAATGAATGCTTTCCTCACATTCTTTGGTTGGATTGGGAGCTAGAGATATTGTCAAAGCTAAACTTACAAAGTTATTTTTCTCCCAAAGTACAAATAACAAAGCACAATATTTAAGTGAGCCATCCTACCATTCTGTTTGGAAACTCGAGCATCAAAAATGCTTGTTTACTTCAAAATGCTAAAGTTAAAACCTAAAGGAAATTACAAAATCACAAGATGAGCTAACACACCATAAAGTGTTCACTGGTCCTTCTTTAGTTCACATAGAGAATAACCCTAGTGCTTGGGGCCTGGCACAGCACTTTTATCAAGCAGGAACTAGTTAGTAAGCCCACTTTATCCATAGAAATCAGCCTGAGAGTATAACTTTCCCAATAGCATGTGGCTAATTGATGGAAGAATTGGGATTTGAACCATAAAAAAAAAGAGAGACTAACACTAGGTATTGTGACTTGAATAAAAATAGCACTGTAATTAATACAATCAAAATTTTTATTGGAACCTAGAGTTGAATATGATGTTTTATGAATGTTTGATTTGTAAGATTTTAAAGCAAATATGTGTTACAAAAGCAGTAGTAAAGACAAAACTCAAGTGCTTAAGCTTGATAGAAGAACGAAAATTGGCATTTATATTTTAATTGTGTGTTCTGTTTCTTAAATGCAAGTCTAAAATTATTCATCATATTATTAGAGTTTTATAGTAGTCGTGTAAGACAGGCAACACAGGTAATTTCCTTGTAGGAAATATAAGAATCTTTATTCCACAGATAGTGTGCCAAGGTCCAGAAATATCACAGCCATTTCATAGTAAGTGGCTACAACAGGACTAAAATAGAATGCCTCTGATCTGTGAATCTGCATACTTCATAATAGTGTTAGTATTTTTAATTAAAATAAACAATCCTTACTACTAATGTTCTTGTGTCCCAACTGTACAAATGGTTATCGATGAAACATGAATACAAATACACTCAAATTATTTAATGAAAAATTCAGCAAGGTGGTGTGGCTTATGCTTGTAATCCCAGTTACTCAGGAGGCTGAGGCAGGAGGACCACAAGTCTCAGCCAGCTTGCACAACTTAGTAATACCCTGTCTCAAAATAAAATAAAAATAAAAAGGGCTGAGCATCCATGTGTGATGATATGCATCTGTAATCTCTGTACTTGGGAGGCTGAGACAGGAGGATATCCGGTTCCAGGCTAGCCTCAGCAATTTAGCAAGACCCTGTTTCAAAATAAAAAATAAAATAGGGCTGGAGGTGTTGCTCAGAGGTAGAATGTTACTGGGTTCAATCCCCAATATCACAAAAAGGAGGCTCTGGGGATATACCTCAGTGGTAGAGTGCTTGCCCAGCATGTACAGGGTCCTGGGTTCAATTCCCAGTACAGCAAAAACCCCAAAAGTTTCATGTAAATATCCTATTGGATAGTTCACTGAAGTGTTATCATATGTGCATGTCTTTTTTATGGGCCTCAGAATTCATAGTAAACTTATTGGTATGGTCTGAAAGTTTGTGTTCCCATAAAATCATACGTGGAAACCCAATCCCCAAGATGATGATATTAAGGGATATGACCTTTGGGAGGAGATTAGGTCATCAGAATGGTGTTCTCATGAATGAATTAATGAGTGGATAAAAAGAGTTTGAAAGAGCCTGTTTGCTCCTTCTGCTGTGTAACAACACAGCAAGAAGTTTCCAGCTTTGAAGCAGAGGACATGTTTTTACCAGGCACTGAGTCTGCTGGTATCTTTGTCTTAGATTTCTCTGCCCTCCAATCTGTGAGCAATATATTCCCATTGTTTAAAAATTACCCAATGTAAGGTATTCTGTTATAAAAGCCAAAGCACAATAAAAATTATTTTAGTTTTTCTTTTCTTTTTTTTTTTTTTTTTTTTTTTTTTTTTTTTTTTTTTTTTTTTTTTTGCAGTACTGGGGATTGAACTCAGGGGCGTTCTACCTCCGAGTTATACCCCCAGCCCTATTTTTTTTATTCTTTATTTTGAAACCGAGTCTCACTAAGTTGCGGAGTGCCTCACTAGGTAGCTGAGGCTGGCCGCGAACCCGGATCCTCTGGTCTCAGCCTCCCGAATGCTGGGATTACAAGCATGCGCCACCACGCCCGGCTTGTAGTTTTTCTATGTGAGTAAGATCTAACACATACAGGGGAGTAGATCACTAGAGAGAAGTTGGTGATGGAAATGAAAATCACAGGGAGGAAGGGAGGGAGAGAGGGAGAGAGAGGGAGAGGGAAAGGGAGAGAGAGAGAGGGAGGGAGGGAGGGAGGGAGGGTGAGAGAGAGAGAGAGAGAGAGAGAGAGAGAGAGAGAGAGAGAGAGATTAATTTAATAACCTATAGTTGCAGAAATTGTGAGGGATGATTTAAAAATCCTACCAAGAATGCCAAATAAAACATAGCAATTGAAATCAAAAGTATAGAAGCTCACAGCTCTTCCACACTTCCTTTTGGATGCTCACTTGACATTCAGCAACGGCTATCTCATCTCTAGATAGAGATTCTGCTGCTTATATGTTAGTGGTCTCGTTGATTCAATAGAATAGGTGTTACTTTTCGGTTATTGGAGGATTAGTGAAAATAAAACATTACTGTGCTGGGTTCCAGGAAATTGGACAATAATAGGTGTGTGGTACGTGTTATGGTTTGGGTTTAGAATGAGCCCTAGCCCTCACATGGTAGACAAGGCAGCCATGTTGGGGGTGGGGCTTGGTTTCTAGGGAGGAGTCCCTGGGGGTGTGGCTTAGGGACTCTTTGTATGTCCCTCTTCCCCCTATTCTCTCTGCTTCCTGCCTCCATGATGTGAGAGCAGAATCCTTCCACTTATATTTTCTTTCTGCTTCCCACTGCCATGCCCTGAGCTCCACAGACCTCACCTGTCCTAATATAGGGAAATCTCTGAAAACTCTAGAACTGTGAGCAAAGAAATCTTCCTCCGTCTACATTGTGGTTGCCGGGTATTTTGGGTCACAGCAGTCAGAATGCTGACGGAAACAGTATGAAAGTGGAAATAAAATGCATACTTTGAGATTTTATTTTTAGAAAGTATGTTGGGTCCTTAGGAACAAAGGCATTTGTAAATATGATATTAATTACAAGATTAAAAAAAGTGTTTACTTTGGGCTCACATAATGAGAACAATGATAAAGAAAAGGGGGATTTCATCTCTTAATATATTTTCTAGTAATTAATTATGCTTTACTATGATATCCTTTTTATTTTTATGCCTTTCCTAGTAGACAAAAAATCTGTGAAGGACAAAAACATGTCCATCTTGTTTTCTGTTTTATCCTTAATACCTTGTATACTGTCTGGCATACATTAAGATTTTGAGTTTATCTGTTGATGGAAAGAACGGGGAAATAAAGAAATGTGTAAGGAAGAAATGTGTAAAGGAATGATGGAAAGAGGAATAGAAGAAAAGAGGAAGGAACAGATCTATAGAAGAAATGGGATTAATCTGTCTAGTCTTTTTATTGTTAACTACACTTATGGAGTATATCTGCTTAAATTTCTACTCTTCCTGATTGAAATGTAGACCAAATAGCCTTAAATATTATGCAATGTGCACTTTTATGATTATGTATTATGCTTCAATGAAGAATTAAAATGTATCTTTGAAAAAATCCTACAAAATATATTCAAATTTTCACAGACTGATAATGGGTCATACTTACTGAATGGAGTCCCCTGCAGTCATTAAAATTCTAGTCTGTTCCATTAATAATATTTTAATACCTGCTCCAATAATATACCACTAGGTCTTTATAGATATTCCACTATATATTCAAAAGTAGGCTTAACATTCCAACCTTAACATCCCACCCTTTGTGAAGGAAACTTGTCAGTTTTACCACTCCCTCTTTCTCCTTTTGTTACCTTGCCTTCAAGCTCTATCCTGTTGGTGCAGGCGCTGGTGCCCAGTTAATCAGTTATTTTCTGTCTTTTGTTCCAGTTATCAAAATTACTGACCTTCCGATATTGTAAGTGTGTGCCTTACTCTCTGCCACCCACTTCTTTAATCAACTCTTCTCTTGCTTCTTTGACTCCAATCTGTGGAAGAATGGAGATCTGCAGCCTACTTCCTATCTGCCACGTTAGATCTCTTTATTAACTATTGATTTGTTTTTGTATTTATTTTTGCAGTACTAGGGATTGAACCCAAGGGCATTCTACCTCCAAGCTATACCCTTGGCCCTATTTTTTATTCTTTATTTTGAAACAGGGTCTCACTAAGTTGCGGAGGGCCTCACTAAGTAGCTGAGGCTGGCTGCGAACTCAGATTCTCCAGTCTCAGCCTCCCAAGTACTGGGATTACACGTGTGCACTACCATGCCCTGCTCAACTCCTTAAATCAATTTCTTTCACTAGTTTGTATTAAAGCATTTATTTTCTCTATGGGATATGATAATTGTGTTTTAAGGAATCATCAGATATTAATAGAGTTAAGTTCATGAGGATATTCAAACTTTATACATTCATATAACTAAGCTGTATTATTTAACATGATACTATAAAATAATGGTAATATTTCTTTAGAAAATATCAATCATTTTAGTGATTGATTTTGATATGTTTGTGAAAGTACATCATGTGCATTAGGGTCTTTCTCCCCACCCCTGTCCATCACCTTCAGTGAAGTCGCCTTCTTTGCTCATCTAAGGTTTCTCCTTCTTCATCTGGAGTCCCTCTTACGCCCATCTTCTCCCTAGCCATCTACATATTAGGGAGAACATATGATTTTTTACTTTTTGTGACTGACTAATCTCACTTAACATAATGTTTTCCAGTTCCATTCATTTCCCTGCAAATGACATTATTTTGTTCTTCTTTATGGCTGACTAAAATTCCATTGTGTACATATCCCATAGTTTTGTAATCCATTCATCTGTCGATGGATATCTTGGCTGGTTCCATAGTTTGGCAATTGTGAATTGTGCATCTAAGTGAATATAGATGCATATGCATCAGTCTGATAGTTTGGTTTCCATTCTTTTGGGTAGATACCCAGAAGTGGTATTGCTGGATCACATGAAGGGAGGGTGAGGGAGTGGGGCGAGAATTGGGGAAGGGTTAAATGAGAAATGTGTGCATGTATGCCTTTACCAGCTTGTACCCAACAAAGATGTATGATTACAATGCACCAATTGAAAAAATAAATTAAAAAAATAAAGTAATTGTCTCAGGGCAAAAAAAAGAGAGAAAATATCAATCATATGTGAAAGTATATTCTCGAACTCTTAAATCTGTCACAAGCCTTCTTGGTTCATCTACACCTCCATTAGCTCAACTCTCCTCTGCTCTTGGAAGACCAAAAATTGAAACAATAAAAGTCTATTCAACTACTTGTATATTACATTTGCCAAAAGAAATGTAAAACCATAGTAATGAAAAATATAAAGTAACAAAATTACATATTTCTATACCTTAGATAAAATATTAAGGTGATTTCATTATAAGAATGTAGATTTTAATATAGGTATTTATTGTACTATAATAGAGCGATAAGCACAATGTATAATATTTTCACCTATTGTCCTTTTAGGTCAAACTTTTTCCCTAAACCTGAATGACTCTTGATGACCTCCTTTGATATACAAAGTATTCTGCCTTTTAAAAATGAGAAAATAAAGGCAAATATATTAAATAGCTTATCCAAGGACATGGAAATAGTCACAGAGAGATAATTGATATTAAAGAGCATCCAAACACAAATATTATAGTTATACTACCATAATAGCTCTCTTGTGATTACAGCTAAGAAGAAATATGCCTAGTTGCTTTCTGTTTTGATATTCCAAGGACAGGATTGTTATTATTTACTCTATAGATGTATAAAACGAGCATGCTATTTTTAGCAATATTTCATTAATTATTTAGAAAGAAAAGGAGAAAATATAAGAGAAAGTTGTAAAGAAAACAATGTTGATAGAAACCAACTTTAGAGGAAGAGAAAGAATACTGTTTCACTCTGCAGCTACATTTTAAAACTTCAGCAAAATTCACCCACTATATTGTATATTTTATTGAGGCTGTATGATAAATAGTTTAGGAATATTAGGTAAAAGGTCATTTTTCAAAGTTAAGTTCCCAAACTAAACAAGGACAGAAAATAACAAGGTATATTTAAAGCCAAAGAGATGATTTTTGCCTCTATATAATCTTTTATTGGGAAATCACTATGAAGTTCTGCTCATAATGGCATCAAGTATTATGGCCCTGTAGACAGTTATCTAAAATTAGAATAAATGTTTTGTTCAAATTATTTTTCAAAGTATTTGCACCATATATTATTTATGATTCATTTCCAAATTGCAAGAAAGCATTATAGCTAAAAAAGAAAGCATTATAGCTAAAGTACCATATAAATTCACTTTGCCACTAAGAGGCAAAATTAAATGCCTTTATTAAAAGTGTATTGAAAATATAGTAAAGATTTGCAAAGGAAATCAAGTGCTGGTTAGTTATAATGATTCAGTTTAAAATAAGTATTACAGTTAAGGTAGAAATGTACCATGGACTTCAGTAAAAGCATAAAGTAGATGGACTTTCTTTCTGAAATCCCTCAATGTACCCACCACCTGTATATATCTTCATGCTGTTATGACCCCTTTTATCAGAGGAAAAAAGCCACAGATAGTATAGTGATAAAATTGATTAACTCTCTAGGGACATTTGCATTTTAAAAGGCCATGATAGAAAGGGCCACATTTAACCTAAAAGAGGCCTGGAAAATATTACATATATATATGTATATATATATATTATATTTACATATAGTGATGTAAATATATAAATATATATTTATGTCAAAGAGTTACTGTAACTTCCAGCTTTGTACTTTGGAAGTATAGTAATTAAAAGTTTGGTTTCACTTACTTTGTCAAGGCTGCACACTGTGAATCTTACAGTTACATGAGGTTTGCAGATCACTAGTTTAGGGCTGTCACCATTGCATATTTTTTGGAACATTCACTGGACTGTGAGTGCCTTAAGGATCCAGAATCTATTCATCTTTGCATTAGTAGTGTGTGACACAGCCTGCTAAATAAGAAAGATTCAATAAATGCTGGTGGAATGAATAAATACATAAATAAGCAGAGTCTTGTCTATATCCCATATAGATAGATAGTATGATCTCACACAATAGAGTTTAACAGAATGAGTGTCATAAAATATCTCACAAATATTAATGCAACATATTAATTATCAAGACTGTTACAGATGATCATGTGTGTAAATATGTACATCTGCATATAGCTATATCTTTCCTTCTATTGAAACAGGGGTTTCTCTTGGCATTCTCATCTTGTGGATTTCAACAAATGAAGTCCAAGGACTAGGAAGGGTATAGAAATATGAAAGTTTATTCTAAGTTAGAGAAAGATAGAGGACAAAGCAGCTCCTCCCCTCAAAGGGGGTGGGGGTCCCAGAAAGAGAGTGACCTTGAAGCTCCTGGGGAGTGAGCTCACAGAAAGGGGGAGGCAGATGATTGCTTGAATCCTTCCTGTTCCCAAGTCCTCTGTCTTGCCTCACTAATGAGTCTTTTTTTATGTGTGTGATACTGGGGAACAAACTCAGGGGCATTCTACCTCTAAGCCACACTTTGTTTTTTATTTTGTTTTATTTTATTTTTTGTTTTGTTTTGTTTCGAACACAGGGAGACGGGATCTTGCTAAATTGCTGAGGGTCTTGCTCAATTGTTGAGGCTGGCCTTGAACCTGTGATGCTCCTGTCTCGGCCGCCACACCCAGCCTACTAATGAAGCTTTAATGCAGAAAGCATGTCTTGTCCATGTTTTAATGCTCAAATAGAGTGACTAGCACATAGTAGGTATTCATTCACTTTTCTTGATTAAATGATTGGTAGGACATGTGGATAAGTAAAAACACAAGATATACAGTAATCAATCTATCTTCATGAACATTCTTCATTCTCTTCTGAATGATGTTTTTCTCTATTGTCATGGAATGCATGATGTTACTATTAAGGACTATTAGTTTATTTGTTAATATATACCAAAGTAATAGTAATTAATGTGGTGTGTTAACCATAGGTGGCAAGAATAGGGAGTAGGGACAGAGTTGATGCTTACCTCTCTGAAATCTTTATTATTCAGGTTAATATTCACACAATTATTAATATGTAATAAAGGTATATGGGGTTGACAATATTTTGTAATTCATAATAAAAACCAGGCATGGTGGAACATGCCTGTAATCCCAGTCCTTGGGAGGCTGAAACAGGAGGATTACAGCTTTTGAGGCCAGCCTCAGCAATTTAGTGAAACGCTGTTTCAAAATAAAATAGGCTGAGGATGTAACTTAGAGATAGACTGCCTCTGGGTTCAATCCCCAGTATCAAAACAAGTAAATAAATAAATTACAAAATAACCTATATGTCTATAGATGTAAAAAGCTACCAGCAAGTATCCCATAATCTTAAAATTAACTAAGATACAGTTTGAAATGAATAATGCCACCCCATGTGATACAATTTGGGTTATACTGTTGGTGAACAAACTAATATTAGGGTTAGTAAATTGCATAAATCATACATCTCTAAAGTTTACTTTCTCCTAATTCACTATACCTAAGAGTTCAGAATTAGATATACACATACGTAAGTTTTAACAAAAGGTATACACAACCATTTTAAAACTTCAAACAAAAATGTATATAAAAAACACTCCCCAAAGCCTATTCTATATGCTCCAATATCTACTATATCTACCACCAAAGTTTCATTTCCTTGGGGTAATCTACTGTTTTTATAGGATTGCATACCTTTTTCTATTACTAATCAAATACATAGACATATGAATAAGAGTGACACAGACATCAAAATATAGTATGAACATTTTTTCCTTTTTCACAAAGGAAGAATATCATGTATGATTATAAAACTATGTATGGATTTTTTTCTTATAAATATACATACATTGTAGTCACTCTTAATTATTTACTTATCTAATCTCCATTTTATAAACTCTAGGGAAGGATTTTAGGTCTATGTATATGGGTCCAGAAGTTTGAAATTTAATATTTTAGCCAAGGGATTTCCTGATTCTTCCAAAGGCATACAGTAAATACAGCAAAAAGCTTATCCACTACTATCTCCCATTATTAAATAGCTTGTGCCCTCTGGAGCAGTCTGAAAGCCTTACCAAGGCTCTGCTGTCTAAAGCCTGCTGGTTACATGAATCTCTGCACTTCGGTTCATACTATTTCTCCTGTTTAGAATGGCATCCCTGGTTCTCCTCCACATGTCAAATTGCGCCTATTATTCCAAGGCAAGCCTTAGTCCCATTTCAACTGTGAAGATTCCTGTCTCACCATTATTCAATTAAGCCTTAATGGAGTTAAATTTCGGAAGGTGTTTTGTGAATGTAATTAAAACTCCAAGTCTATTGAATATAAATATGGAGACTAAGTTGGTGAGCCTGATATAATCGGGTGAACCCTTTCAAAGCAGAGTTTTCCCCAGCTGGTCATGAAGGAAAAGTCAGAGATTTGAACCATAAGACAGATTTGATGTACCTTTACTGCCTTGAAGCTGAAGGGAACCATGCAGGAAAGAAAGTTGACAACCAACCTTGTGGGGCATAGAGGAGCTAATAAATGTTTGTTGTTTAAATTGATGAAATTCGTGGCATTTTCATATGCAGCAACACCATAGGCTGCTTCTTGATTTAAATCAAAACTATAATAGGTTACTTTATTATGAAAATATGTAAATATTGATATTCTTGGACATTTCTTTACACGAGAGTCCTATCTACTTAACATACTTCCAAGCTCTTTCATAGTAGATCCCATTTTTGTACCAAAAAAAAAAAAAACCTTTTCCACTGAGCTGTGCACATCACCTGATACTAGATAAGTAATTGACAAAGTGAATAGCAGCATCAGAGAAGCTTCTTGGATTCTTAGTTATTTGTCATGAAACTGTTTTATTTTTGTAAAGAAGCAGGTGATTTAATTTTAAAAACCATGTATCAATAGGTAATATTCTCTATAGTACGAAATGCATGTGTTTTTGGAAGAATTAACATATGCTAGTTTAATATAATGCTATAATTAAGGCTCACATGGATGATGTAGATGTTATTATTGTGCGTGTTGCTGAGGCAACCATATGTACTCTATTCAAAAATGTTGATTTCCTCCCTCCCCTCTTAAGCGAGTGAGAAAGAAAAAAAAAAGAGCTTACTTAAAAAACTATTTAGAAAGGAACAGCCTGGCATTTTTAAAAATTGGTGTTTCACTCCATCTTATCAAAAGTCATTCCTCCAAAAATGTCAAATCTGAAAGCACCAACTTTTTAATCAATCTATTTATTTACTTTTCAGTGATTGCTTCTTGGGTTTATTTTTTGTACCCTCTAAAGCTCCAGATTTTTTTCCTTTAACTCATCCCCCACATCAGAGAAAAGAGCATATTCATCCACATTACTCACCCCAACATACAAAAGGCATTTCTGTATTATGACATGTTTGTATATGGACATGGAATAAGAATTAATTCTTTATATTCTAGTGACTATATTTACTAATTCCATTTAGGCAAATAAGTCTCCATTTGAAAATTTGGGCATTCTTCCATCATTGCTTTAGTTACCTTGAGTTATTGAAATAATGTGCTTTATTTCCATTATCAAACACTTAAGCAAAGGATATATTGAGGAAAAGGCAATAAGCTGCACACAAGGAGAAATCAAGCTGGACTGACCTATTCCAGTTCTTCCAGGGTGAAAATCTGCATGCAGCAATTGGAGTCTAGGAGACATCTATTTAGAGTCTCAAAAAAACCTTTGTCAAGGTTCTCCATCTTCAAATACTTCAGTGGATTTAAAAGTCCAAAACAAAGTGAAACAAAAAATGAAAAAGGCAAAAAACCTTCACTACAAAAATAGAGAATTGATTTCAATTCAGGAAACAAATAGAAAATTAAAAACTATTGAGTTCCCTGAGTATCTGGGTATTTAAGATTTTATAAATGTTCCTGTGCTGGAAGTCTTCAAGAAAGCCGACATTTTAAGGCATGTCCTTACAGTTAATGGGTCAGAGGATGTAGGATGATCCAGCAGGGCTGTATGAGTGTGTAAGGTGCCAATGTGGCTTAGTGTGATAGAATATCCTCAGGGATACATTAAAATGGTATCTAAAAGAAACTCAAGAAAGGATCTGGGAATCAATAAAAACTCTCTTTGTTATCCAAATGTATTTTTGAGGCAAAAGGAACAAAAGAAGGAAAAAGAAAGAGAAAAAGAAGAAAGCAAAGCACCTCACTAGGAAGGCATGAGACAAAATAAAAAAAAAAAAATCCTCCGTTTAGCTGGGTATGGTAGAGCACACCTGTAATCCCAGTACATGGGAGGCTGAGATAGGAGGACTGCAGTTTCAAGGCCAGGTTTGGCAACTTAGTGAGGCTCTCAGGAACTTAGTAAAATCTTATTTCAAAATAAGAAATAAAATAGGGTTGGAGATGTAGTTTAGAAGTGCAATGCCTTGAGTTCACTCCCCAGTGCCACAGAAAAAAGTCCTCCATTTGATTAGAAATTGTTGCAACATCAGACAATTTTGTTCAATTAACCAAACATCAACAGCAAAGGAAGAAAAAGGACATACTAAAAGGTTGGAGAGATTGTTTACAAAAATGAAAACCAATAGGAGGTATTGAGTAAAGTGAGGATATACTATAAATTTTTTCCATTTTAATTGAATGAATTTCTGACATATTGAAATGAAACTAAAATGAATTCCTGCACATTGAAATGAAACTGATGAAACTTGGGAAAAATTCCCCAGGATTACAGTGAAGACCCACACTTTACAATGAAGAAACCTCCTATTGCCAGAGGTTTTACTTCATATCTTTCTCAAGCAATAGCCTTATTCATTGAATCCTTTTTTATACCTTTATAGACTTTTATTTGTTTCTTTGGCATCTCTATCTGATTTTCATACAGACATATTAAAGTTGACATCTGTAAAAACAAATCCTTTATCTTTTGCCCAATATATATGTTTCTTTCCTCTTGTGTTCCCTTCTCACTAAATAACATCTCACTAAGTAGCATTTTCCCAAACAACCTTCTGTATCACTGTAAAATTGCAGTCACCTGTTTTCAAACCCAGCCAGTTTGTTCTTTGAAATATGGCCCAAGTCTAGCCCACTTGTCAACTCCTCTTTCCACTGTCTTCTTTCTGTCCTGAATTATGTTGAGAACTTCGTATGCTTTTCTAATCTGTTTCTAATCTTTCATCTCTCTCCTTACCAGATCAACCTGCATGTAACTTTTAGATGAACCTTTAAAAATCTATCCTTCAGCTGAGCATGGTGGCACATGCCTGTAATCCCAGTACTTGGGAGGCTGAAACAGGAGGATCATAGGTTTGAAGACAGCCTAAGCAACTTAGCAAGGTCCTCAGCAAAATAGAGGGCATTTCAAGTTAGAAATGAAATTTCCCAAACCTGGAAGTATTTGTGAACATTCACAAATATACTGATGATACAAGTATAAAGTTAAGGTGCACTTTAAGAATAAACTATTTGATATAAAAGGTGCTGAAATTTCATTCAAATTGCTAAAAACTCTTATTGAAATATAACTAGGCAGTGATCACAAATTCAGACATTTTGTATTCGTGTATTCTATAAATATGGGGCACTCTGATATGCCTATTGTCCAGTTCTATTTCTGTGTGTCCCTTCTTGCCCACTAATAAGCTGTACTTTCTATGTTTATGCTATTTTATAAGACATAACCCACTGGGTGTGGTGGCTCATGCTTGTAATCCTAGTACTTGGGAGGCTGAGATAGGAGGATTACAGGTTCAAGGACAGCCTCAGCAAGTAGTGAGACTCACATCAACCTAGTGAGACCCTGTTTCCAAATAAAAAATAAGAAATTGGGCTGGGGGTGTAGCTCGAAGGTAGAATGTCTCTGGGTTCAATCCCCAGTACCATAAAAAAAGACACAGCCCCCACCCTTGCCTCATGCACAACAGAGACCTAAAACACCAGCATATATTTTATAGAGTCAGATTCCAGTTAAGAGAGTTTTCCCCTTACTGTTCTTGTTTAAAAACGACTTTTTATTGCAGAGGTAACAGCACTTCATCAGCAAGGATTTGACACTTTAGCAATGCATATTTTTCTTATAGTATTCCATATAGTATTATTCTTCTGCTCTGCTTTTATCACAAATCTCAACCCACATCCACTGAAGAGGAGGTGGGGGAAAGTCACACATTTGTCAGTAGAGTCTTGGCATTTGATTTTTAGACATCCCTCAAGCCTGCAAGACAACATGCTGTCAGACGTGAGCAGCTCAGTGCATGGAACACAAAGAGTTCAAGGGCTGACTGCTGAATCCAATCTAAGTGCCAAATCCCAAAGACTTTTCATACCTGGGCTTTGCTGAAGGGCTCACATCTCTAGCTCATCTGTCCTTTTCAATGTATGTACAGTAGCAGTTGGGGCTGTGCAATTTTCCATCTCTGAGAAAGGTATTGATTGCTCAGGAGTTATTGTCAGCATTTTAAAATAAAATATGCTTTACTTTTATCATCAGAGGGAGAAGTATATTGTAGATTGTAATTTACTGGATCTGCAGGTTTGTTGCTTCAGTGATTTAGTGGATTCTCAATGGATAGTTTGTTACATTTCTAATTTGAACATATATCTGCAGCATGTGTTTAATGTTATGCAGTTTTCAGCGAGGCATGAAGGTTTTGGCACTACAAAGCAGAGAAGTGCAGGAACTGTGTGGCTCCAGGGACTGGTCATGAGGTAACTGAGCTAGTGGCAAAATCAAACCCAAGTTGCACCAATACAAAGGTCATAGAAAGAAAGGAGAGCTGTAAAGAAATCTGAGAACATATCAGCGGCAGGTACAAACCTGTAAACAATACAACTACCTCTCATCATCGGAAGATGAA
Source organism: Graphiurus murinus (assembly GCA_004027655.1). Classification (NCBI taxonomy): domain Eukaryota; kingdom Metazoa; phylum Chordata; class Mammalia; order Rodentia; family Gliridae; genus Graphiurus; species Graphiurus murinus. Next base: position 70,796 of record PVLC010003514.1, on the reverse strand, counting down.
TGCACTTAGTTCCCATTTGCAAATTATGTATTGACAGAGAAATGAAATGCCTTTATTTCTTGAACCTTCAGCCCTTTTTTGGTCTTCTTTTTTCTAGTGCTGGCAATAAGTAATTGTGTCCAGAAGGTGTCACCTTTCTTGCTTGGATTCTAGGACAATTTGTTTTTAAAGTAGTCTGCTGGGGATAGGAGGTATCTGATGGAAAAGGTGCTGTTTAAATTTTTTTAAGGAATCTACAATAGAAAAAAAGTTAAATTCTCTTCCAACATAGCTAAGTTATGGAAGAGATATCATAAAGGTAAATTAAAGAAAGGTAGATGTCTAACCTAAAAATGCAAAAGTAAGATCAAAGCAGACATTTATGAATGTGAATTAATACATCTCAGAGTTTGAGGATGTCTTGTTGTCGGATCTCTTTTTCACCCCAGGGGCTGGGATGAGCCATAAAAGAAGTAGAGCAGTTTCTGTCCTTTCTTTTAAAATTATTGTAATATTTGAAAATAGACTGCTTATTGTATAATGTTCTGATAAGATACTTCTGTTTCCAAGGCTGCATGGGGAACTAATTCCTGCTTCCCCCTTTCTTTGTATAGTTTTCCTTACCTCGCCTCTTATGCGAGATACACTCAGACATCAATTAACCACAAAATACCTCTTACCCAGATGTAAATTATTCCAAGGTATGGTTCATTTCTCACTCTGCAAAGTTATTGTAAAATGTACAAAACCTGATTTTGTGGCCACCTAGATGACTAGAAATAAATAATGAAACACCAAGGCCAGGGGATAACTGTGCCTTTTGAAGGCAGAAACACCTGTGCCAGACAGGCTTTTACTCCAGGATGAGACAATAGCAAGATCCTCGCCTGTGGGGAGTTTGCAATATTTGTGTTTTCTGATATTTTCAATAAACTGCTTCCCATTTCTAATTATTTCTGAAGAATAAAATGAATTTTTGAAATCCCTCCAGCTTTTAAAAACCAAACCTAGTTTATGAAGCTATTTGTTGGAAATACCTTTTCAACTCATGTACCTTAAAATATTCCAATTGCAAACCACAGAAGATTCAAATAGAATTGTCAAATCTCACTTATTCTTTCTTAGCGCCCCTAATCTGCTGCTCTGGATGCTCTGCAAGCACAGCTTTGGAGGCCAATAAATTAATATTTGAGATATTTAGCAGACTGCTCAGTTGCAGCCCTTGTATCTTTGAGGACACAGCATACAGTAAGATGATTTCAAAACTTGAGTGCTTTAGCCCTTTACTAAATGCAGTAAATTGGGGGTGGATTGTAATCCCATTCATACTTCGGCTTTTAGAATGCCTAGCAACTTCCAGCAAGGACAAATCATTACGCAAATGCGATCAAATCATAGTTTGCACAATAAAAACTCCATTTTCAGTGAAAAATAAAAAAGTGTGTTTCTCTACGTAGGTTAATCATATATAGGTATCTGCCAGCTACGTTTTCACCTAAACTTGCACCCAGAACTTTACAGCATTTATTCATTTGATTCATATAACAATCACGGCTTCATACAGACGGATTGAAATGGTACATTGTCCACTCCAGAAGATTCATTGGCTGCCTTAAAAGCTTTTATAGAATCATCCTACTAGGTATATTAAAAATAAAAAGTCGATTTAGTGTAACTGTAAATCAGCCATTTAATAAGTTTAGAAAATCCTACATAGAGAGTTAGTCATTTCATATTGCTTTTTCTTAGTACTATAAAGAGGAAAGGTTTCTAATTGAATTTATAAAAAGATGAAGTGCTATGGTGAAACAGAGCTGGGGACTTATTGGGCCTAACTAATTTAAATGCATCTTAACCTTCTTCATTTTTCCTGATGTGTCACTGTTTTAAACAAATATAGCAGATGAGACTCATTCCAGATACTGAAAAATATATTCTAAAAGATGAATTATCTTCATCTCTAGACCAATTAAATAATTAAAAATAAATATATGATAAAATCAACAGTAGTATACTGTGGTTAAAGTCCATAAGATAAGAGACCTTTTCTCGCACACTCCTTTTATTTCATAGCTCCTGCTATAATACTTTCCATAATCTAAAATTAATCCATTGCTTGGATGATTAATACATATTGAAACATGTTTTTGTTTACTCTGCTTGACTAAATCAAGGGGGCGAAATTTACATAAATGGTGATAAAACAATGATCATTTTTTGTGTGTTTCTAAAGAAATACTGTCTTTAGTGTCTTTTAGTCAGTGAATAATACTCTGATTATTGCTGGGAAAACAAAGGTACTAGGATATATGCAAAATAAGAATTAAAATAATAGGGTCTCCATGCAAGCTTCTGGTGGTAATAATTCTGAGGATTTATTTCATCCTCTTGAATTCATAACTTTTGTAAATAAAATAAAAAATATCCCCAATCCATTTTCACTAATTTCATTTGACTCATACTTGGAAATCTTTCTGCAAATGCTGCAAGATCCTATAATAATAATCCAAAATATCAGGATTTTTACATAAGTGTTATCAATGTCTTATGGGCCATCTTTACAAAGTATTCTATAATAGAAACTTTTTTTCAGCTATATCTACATATTTTATCAGCATTTTCCACTTACTTTTGTAAATAACTAGTCAGCTTTCCTATATCCTTTTTTTCCAGGACATAATACTTGACTAGATTCTAATGAAAAAAGTTTGCGGGAATTTGGGTATGTATCATGGTTTGCTCTTGAGGGAAGCACTGTGGTCTGTTTTTTATACAATCACAAAACCAAACTCTTCTAACCTTCCCTATGACCTCTCATTGCATTTCATGATTGATTTGCTGTTTAAAGCTACTAGATTTAGACACCATAAGGTTATAAATGGGGACAATTCAAATCTGTGCACAGCAGAAGCATTGTTTTTTTTTTCACACAAGAGGGGCTGCAAGGGATATTTTTTCACTTAGTTCTTCTTAACCATCAAACTGGTCATGTGCAATCTCATTTATTTTTATGTTCTTTTTTTCAGCATTTATTTTTGATGCCTTGAGATTCTTTGTACAAGTGTAATATATAATTTAGCCTGTTAAATGGATAAAGATTTGATATTCCACTATTTCTGAACAGTAGATGGATATACAGAGTCTAAATACTTCCATTAAGTTGATACTGAGTTTTATGCCAGTTTCTGAATCTGATATTTTAAATTTGGTAATAGAAATAAGCAAAGATGACAATAAATATGAAGAATGATCATTAAAATTATATGACAGATTATTTGCAATTATTTCTTCTATTTCTATCCAAATCTGTGTATGTATAGGTAGCTCCCTTTGTTAAGGCTTTGACAGCCGAGGGAGCAATTAATAATCTTCTCTGCCTTGACTGAGAAAATGTTCCTGAGAAAATGTTCCAGGACAATGTCAGATAGCTCAAGAGGCTGATCAGACTTCGGGGTGATCTGAATTTGCTGGCATATCTCATGAAGTAGAAAGATAATTCAAATATCAAACTCAGGATTTTTTTATGAATTGTACATCAAGAGACTCCAAATCACCAGAAGTCCAAACTTGTAAATTATATTGACCTACTATAGTAGACAGCATTCACATTCTAGGAGTGATACCCTGTTCCCAAGTATTCCTGTCTACATTTTGATTTCCTTCCTTCCTTCCTTCTTTCCTTCCTTCCTTCCTTCCTTCCTTCCTTCTTTCTTTCTCCTTCTTTCCCTCCCTCCCATCTTCCTCCTTCCTTCTTTCTTTCTCCTTCCTTTCTTTCTTTCTCCTTGTCATATCTCTTCATCTTCCCCCTCCTCTTCTTTGTCCTTCTCTACTTGTCTCTCTCTCCTTTCTTTTCCCTTTTCTTCCTTTTCTTTCTGCTAAATAACAAGAGCCCCTTATGATTGAATACATGAAATCTTAACTTTCAAAAAAAGTGATTTGGGAAAAATTGTGAATCTATAACTGAAATACTAAGTTCAGTAAAGTGAGAAACATTCTCTCTTGTTTTCAATAGCATCTTGGATGCAATGAAGAAAGACTTTATGATGAACAGACTCTTAAAGTGGCCTTCATGAGCTCTACCTCTTCATAGCTGCATATGTATGAAATCCCTTAGCTGGATGTGTTGGAGCACACTTGTAATCCCAGTACTAGGGAGGGTGAGACAGGAGGATCGCAGGTTCGCAGCCAGCTTCAGCTACTTAGTGAGGCTCTCTGCAACTTAATGAGGTCCTGTTTCAAAATAAAGAATAAAAAATAAGGCTGGGGTGTAGCTTGGAGGTAGAAGCTCCTGCGTTCCATCCCTAGTATTGTTAAAAAAAAAAAAAAGAAAGAAAGAAATCCCTCCCCTCTACTGTGGGCTGGACCTGTAAATTGCTTCTAATGAACAAAATACAGGAAATAGAATGGAATGTTGTTGATGAGATGCATAATGATCACATGATTATGTAAGGTTGTAGCATCCATCATCATAAAATTTCTTTCTTCTCTGAAGGCTTTGAAGAAGCAAATAGGCATGTAGAGAAACATAGCTGACAGCTGTCACAGTATTGCAGCCAATTGCCCCCAAGGGAATGAGTCCCTCGGTGGTCCTACAACCATAAAAACAAAACTGGACTCTGTCAACAGACTGAATCAACTTAGAAGTGGAGCCTTCCCTAGTCATTTCTCATATGAGACTGCAGTTCCATCTGCAGCCTTTGGAAGCTCAGAAGCTGAGAACCCTGCTAAGTTGTGCCTGGACTCCTGGTCAACAGAAATGGTGAGATAAAAAATGCGCTCTGTTTGAAACTTTTAAATTAGCTGGGCATGGTGGCACACGCTTGTAATCCTAGCATTTGGGAGGCTGAGACCAGAGGATCCGGGTTCGCGGCCAGCCTCAGCTACCTAATGAGGCATGCCGCAACTTAGTGAGACCCTGTTTCCAAATAAAGAATAAAAAATAGGGCTGGGGATGTAGCTCAGAGGTAGAATGCCCCTGAGTTCAACCCCCAGTACTGAAAAAAAAAAAACAAGTTTATGGTAAGTTCATAATAATATTATATAGTAATAATAATGTAACCTCTTCCCTAGGCCACATGTAAAATCATACGCATAAACACATGTTATCAAATAACCATGTTAAGATCTTATGTTTATCTCTATCATTTAAGATCCGGTGTTCTCTTCTGGCATAACAAGAACTTCAAATCTTAACCTCTGCTCATAGGACCAACTGTTCAGACCCTAGGAAATCACTTCACATCTCTTTCTTATGTGCTCCAAAGAAAAGACAATCACACTCAAATGCCATAAATATTTTTTGAAGTGTGCCAACATCAGAGATGGGTTGTATAGGGAGGATTTGAACAAAAGTAACAGAAAATACAAAAGTAACTAAATTTCCTAATCTTTTTTCCTATATAGCATGAATATAATAGATACTGCACAATGATATAATATTTCCTAGCAGTTCCCAGGAGCATTCAATATCTACTTTTTAAATTCTTTGATATTTAAATTCATGGTTCCAGAGATACTCACAAATTAGTATGGTATTCAGAAAATTGCACATAGCAGCTGAGGAATGTTTTGTAATAGTACTTAATTATATTATTCTTAAGATTTTATGTAAGCATTGATCACTAGAATTACAACCATCTCATTTTTAAAAATCTTTAGTTATATTTAATTAAATTTTCAAAAATTATGTAAAAATGTTAGCTTAAATTTAAAATCGGATTTAAATTTTTAGTGTTCACAAGTTATGATGTGTACTCTATCTTTTCCTTTTGACTGATTATTTTGAGTTACTCAGAAAAAACTTTTAAATGACATATTGAAATGGTTTCAATTTTTCAAAATTTTACATTTGCCATAATTTATATTTTGTGTTCTTTGTTTGTTGTTCTTGTATTGAAAATTGAACCCAAAGTGGCCTATCTCAGAGTTACGTCCCCAGCCCTATTTTATTTTATTTTGAAACAGGGTCTCAGCTATATTGCGGAGGGCATTCCTAAGTTGCTGAGGCTGGTCTCAAACCTACAGTTCTCTTGTATCGGCCTCTCAAGTACTGGAATTACTTTTATGTAAACTTTATTCACTCTGAATCAAATAACTTTTTAATTATTTTATTCTTCAGATAAAGAATCAGAATCCATAGCCTCCAGACCAAATCCAGCTTCTTGCTTATTTTTTAATGTACTAGGAGCTAAGGATTTTATACTTTTAGAGGTGGTAAAAAAGGAAGAATAATATTTTTTGGCATGAGTTTATTAATTTGCATTTCAAGGTTCAGAAATAGTTTTATTGGAAATCAGGGAAACCAGTTCTTTTATGTATTAACAGTACGTATTTTCACATTACAAGATCAGAGTTGAGTAGTTGCAATGGAGACCAGATGGCCCTCAAACCTGAATATATGCGCTCTTTGGTCCTTTGCATGAGAAGTCTGCTGACCATTGCCTTAAATCATTACTGTTACTAGAGATGGTGTTGGGAAAACTGGTTATCCATTTGTAGAAAAGTGAAATTAAATCCCTATCTCTCCCCCAAGAGTGAACTCAAGATAGATCAAAGACCTAGAAATTAGACCAGAGATTTTGTAGTTACTTGAAGAGGACATATGACCAACACTCCAACATATGGGCATAGATAGAAACTTTCTCAGTAAGGCCTCCAAAGTTCAGGAAATTAAACCAAGAATTAATAAATGGGAGGCATTAAACTAAAAAGTTTCTGTTCATCTAAGGAAACTATCAAGAGTCTAAAGAGACGGCCTACAAATGGAAGATCTTTGCCAACTATTCCTCTGATAGAGAACTAATATTTAGGTTATACAAAGTACTCAAATGATTCAACATTAAAAAATAACCCAATAAAGAAATGAACAATTGCAGTAAATAGACACATCACAGAAGAAGAAATACAAATGGCCAAAAGTGTTCAACATCATTAGTAATCAAGGAGATGTAAAATCAACCCTAATCAGAATGGCAGTCATCAAGAATTCAAGCAACAATAAATGCTGGCAAAGATTTGGGGAAATAGGAAGTCTGCTACACTATTGCTGTGATTGCAAATTAGTGCAGCTACTATGGCGATCAGAGTGAAGATTGTTCAGAAAACTACGAATGGATCGACCTTATGATTCAGCTATACCACTCCTGGGTATCTTCCCAAAGGGATTAAAACCTGAATATTAAGCCTGGCGTGGTGGCGCATGCTTGTAATCCCAGCATTCGGGAGGCTGAGACCGGAGGATCCGGGTTCGCGCCCAGCCTCAGCTACCTAGTGAAGTACTCCGCAACTTAGTGAGACTCAGTTTCAAAATAAAGTGTAAAAAATAGGGCTGGGGGTGTAGCTAGAACGTAGAACGCCCCTGAGTTCAATCCCCAGTACCGCAAAAAACAAACAAACAAAAAAAACCCCTGAATATTATAGTGATACATGTATATCCATGTTTATAGCAGCACAATTCACAATAGCCAAATTATGGAACCAATCCAGATATCCATCAACAGATGAATGAATTACGAAATTATGGGATATACATAAATGAAATTCCATTCAACATTAAAAAAAACACCAACAAAATCATGTTATTTGAAGGAAAATGGAAGAACCTGAAGAACATGATGTTAATTGAGATTAGCCAGTCACAGAAAGTGAAGGGTCATATGTTTTCTCTCATATGCGGAAGCTAGGGAGGAATTGGGACACCAGAAGGACTTCAGAGGTGGTCTAGGGCAAGGGGGCTGGGAGAGGGAGGACCAATGAAAGAATTACTTCCATTGACGTCATGTACATATACAAGAATGCCATTATCAATCTCAATATCCTGTAAGGGGAAGAGAGGAGCAGAGAGGGAGCCAGGGAGAAGCTCACCATATGCTGTATGTACGTATGTCACTATCACAATGAACTAAATTGTGGTGTGAGACTATAATGCACCAATATAAGCATAAAAAAGAATACAAAGCATGTGAAAAATATTTACTATAACAAATAACTTATTCTAAAATGAAGGCAATAAGATATCATTTATGGAATAAATATATAGTGAATTCTGACCTATATATGTCTTTACATAGCTGATTGTTACTGGTTCATGGACATAATACTTTGATATGCCCAATAATAGTATTCAGTGGTTTTTGGTAGTTTGCCAACCCTCAGTTATTTCAAAACCATAACTTTGTATATGTATTTTTCCAATTTTCTTTGTATGAAAATATATTTTATATATTTATTAATAACTTTAACATATTTAAGCACATCCATGTGGCCTCTATGTTCTTAACTTGAGCCTCACACACATTCAACGTGACTCTGCCTTTTTAAAAAGAATTTTGCAAACAAGTTGTTACACATAATCAACCACATATACTGTATCAGGTTTAGCCTTAAAATATCCATTCTACATATTTTGAATTTTTAGAACCTGACAAATGTTTAGCCACTCACTCTCATTCATTTATTCATTTGTGTATAAATTAGCAGATCAGAATAAATCAAAATATTTTTAGTTACTAAAATGGTCAGGAAAGGGTTGAAAAATCTGTGAATTTAAATTAGAAATGTCTTTAAAAGATTGTGAGACACAATTCCTGAGAAAGTAGTGTGTGAGACTAGTGGTCCTTAATATTAAAGTCAACAGATATTTAATGGGATTTAATTAACTTATACCTGTAAACATACCTTGAACTAAAATAAGATAAATCTTTTGTGTTGATATCATTTAGGAGAGAGTACTGAGAACCTTTACTTGGTTGTGTTTTAGCATAGTACTCTTAGGCAGACAAGTAACTGAGTAAATGCTTAAGGAAAAATGAGTCTAGAAAAATTATTTTATTCTTTATACAGAGTTCATATCATCCCCATCCCCATCATTTATCACACAATATACAAGGTGATTACTAAACTGAGGTATGGAATCATTATATTTAAAATTTTTAAAAGATAATTTTATAAGCGAGCTTATACAGTCATGCCTACAAATAGTAGGTAGATGTTTTTCACTAGATACAATATATGATAAATTTTCTATTTTAATCAATATTCATTTTCTTAGTTAAAATATGTGTTACTATGCAGATATGATCAGCATATGTCTACTTTCTGTACTTTTCTTTTGTAAAAATATACATTGAGGAAGAAGCTTTCAGTTCAGCCATGCTATTTCTGAACACTAATCTTTATTAATAGATTTTATTTATATAATAGTTTTTAAGCTAGCTGAATATGGTGGTGCAAGCTTGTAATTCCAGTACTTGGGAGGCTGAGACAGGAGGATCACAAGTTCAAGGCCAGCCTCAGCAACTAGTGAGACTCTCATTCATCCTAGTGAGACCCTGTTTCAAAATAAAGAATATAATAAGGCTGGGGGTATAGCTCGGAGATAGAATGCCCCTGGGTTCAATCCTCAGAACCACAAAAAAAGTGATAATAATAGTTTTGAGCTTACAGAATCATTGAGTGGAAAGTACATAGAATTTCTATACAGTTCTTCACCACTACTGATAATCCGTTATTATCAACACCTTGAATTAGTGTGGGTGTATTTGTTACATGCTGATACATTAATCTCATTAACAATGACTCATAGGACATACCGATGTTTTATATAGTCTATAAGTTTTAACAAATGTGTAGTTTCATGTGTCTACCACTACAGTGTCATACACAAGTTTCACTGTCTTATATCCCTTGTGCTCCGCCTATTCCTCCCTACTTCCTGATAGAACTCCTGGCAGTATTTTTTTCGTATCTCCATAGTTTTGCCCTTTCCAGAATTTCAGTAGTTTGAATCACATATAATTTAACATTCTCTGATGGCTTCATTCACTTAGAACTATGAACTTTGGTGTCTTTTCATGGCTTAGTCAATCAATAATTTTTATTGCCGAATAATAGTCCATCATTTAAGTGTATCAGTTTACCTATCCATTCAGTTACACAGAGAGATCTTGTTTCCTTTGAATTTTGGCAATTATGACTAAAACTGCTATAAATAGTATTTATAGGTTTTTGTTTTAACATATGTTTTCAAGTCATTTGAGTCAATTCTAAGGATTGTGATTGTGGACTTGTATGATAAAAATGTTTCCCTTTATAAAAAGCTGCCAAACTGCCCTCCAAAGTGATTGTGTCCTCCAAAGTGATTGTGCTGGGGATTCTCACCAGCAATGAATTAGATTTCCTTCCTCCCCACCCCCACCAGCATTTGGTATTGTCAGTGTTTTAGATTTCAGATATTCGAATGGTGCAAAGTAGTATCATAGTGTTCATTTAGTTTGCAATTTCCTTGTGGCAAAGTCAATCTCACCTAGATTTTCTCCTATGAAATCTTCTAGAAATTTTATAGTTTCTTGTTTTAAATTTAGAGCTATGATCCATTTTGACTTAATTTTTGTGAAAAGTTTAAGATATATATCTAGATTCTTTTTTTTGTTTTTTGCATGTAGATGTCAAGTTGTTCCAGTATCATTTATTGATAATTCCAACTTGATATCCACATGCAAAAATGAAATCCACATTTTGAACATGATTTTTAGGACACCTCACTATATTCTTTATCTGAATTTGGAGGGTCTCATTTACTTCAGAAGATGTGCAATTTGAGGAAATAAAAATAATTTCCAGCATAACAAGTATTCAACATACGAGAGAAACATTTTACCTTTACAGCTAAAGATGAGTCACCTAACTGGCTTTATGACAACATACAATTGATAACTTCATTTTCTAGGCAAAAATTAAAACATTTAGAAATTTTTCCCTTCAAGTATGCGGTGTATATCAAAAGACCGTGATTGCTGAGGGTGTTGTAAAACTCATCCTAATGAGATATGAGAGTAACTATTAAAATGTTAATACTAGTCAATGTTTTTTTCAGGATCTAAAGATCTAACTTTAAATCAATAAAGTTTAATTATTGTGGGAAGAGAGTTCACTTCTATATCTGACCATTATCACCCTTATAACCTCATCATTTGAGGATAAACAAGAGCTAATGAAAATGGAAAGAGAGAGAATGGTATGACAGAGTACAATTTGACAGAGATTACTAATTTTATAGTACATAATACTGAAAGGGATATCAGTACTTTTTCTTAGGTTCGTTTTGTCTTCATTTGTAAGTAAACTTTTATGGGTACACTGTAATTATATATCACATTGAGGTTCATAGTGGTACAAACATACATACACACAGCATTTGGTGTGTTTCCCTCCAGAGCCCTCCTACTCCCTTCTCCCATATATGTTAGTGAGATAAAAGTGATACCTTCATATATGCACATAGCATTATTTGAACTGTTTCTTCATCAATGTTTTAATGTCATTCATCTTAAGTGAAGTTTTGTTCTCACAAACTGATAACACATAGTTTTATTGATGGAATTGCAAAATATTACCTTCAAAACTCAGCAAGACCTTTTGGAAATAGCTCTTCCCTTCCTACTGTTCTCATATCCTTCAAGGACCCTCTGGTTAGAGCCCAACGAGGGACAGTAGATGACATTTATCAGAAACTCTGTGCATAGTTATGCTCTTTACACCATCATTCCTTTCTTTGCAATTCTTACAGTTTACCTGTGAAATTTGAGTGTTGGTGAACTTAGAAATGTCATCATGTCTTTCTGGTTTAATGTCAAAAATGCACTGAATGCTAGAGCGAAGCTTGTCAGAACAGTTTGCCACCCACAAGGAAGGGGAGTAAAGCTTTTCATTACAGGTCTCAAAGTCAGTTCACTTGTTCATTTTGGCTCACCCTATTCCTTTTCTGTAGGTGGCAATATCACTTGTCTTTGTCTCATGTCATAGTAGTCACCTATTCTTTGTCATTTACAGAGACAAAAATATATTGGTGCCATTGGAAAGAAAGCTTAGCTTCGACACAACTTAGGTGAAACATGGGATAAATGCTCTCTGCTTCCTTATCTTCAACTGGAGCTTATAATATTAAGCTGACTAATAAAGACAAGAGCAAATAGTTAAGTTTCTGTTGCATGGAATTCTGTACTCTTTACTTCAGGGAAAAATGAAGAGGTTAAGATTGCAGGGAAGGCCCCGGTTCAGTGGCACATGCTATAATATCAGCTACTTGACAGGATTGCAAGTTGGAGGCCAGCCTTGGTAATTTAGCGAGACCCTGCTTCAAAATAAAATTTTTAAAAGGGGTGGGAATTTGGTAGAGTGCTTTTCTAGCATATGTAAGGCCCTGGGTACAATCTTTAATGGCAAAAAAAAAAAATTGCAGGGAAGGTGAAAGCCATACCACATATGAAATAGTTTCAGATTTCAATTTCATATATACTGTGTTCTATTGAATCTTTAGAGTGATTTAAATATTTGTGCTGGGTGCTTAGCTTCATAGCTTCATAAGGGTTTCATAACCTTAAAAGACAATCCTGTCCTTTTTCTCTTAGTAGTAACATGAAGGAAATAGCTTAAAGTTAATTTGAAAATGATCTTAGCCCTAAAATGAAAAAGGAATTGCTTGCATATATACAGGCCAATTAATGTTGCTGTTTCTGATGTAACAATGCTGTACCTATTAGAATTTATCCTTGGAGACTTCAATGTAGTTACCATCCATCCCTATGTGAAATGTCCATCGGATGTGAGAAGAATTTGTCCTTTCTGCATTTTCTTATCTTGGATAGGGGTTATACTATGGCTAGATAATTAAATTGTTTTTTTTTTACAAACTTTTAAAACTATTCTCATTGAAAGGTGAGAAGAAAAACCTTATTTAAGATTGATTAACATGCACTAAGTCAGTACCTCATCCAGATTATACATCATTGTTTGTATTTGAACTAGAAGGCACATAAAAATTTGTTAATGGTCTAGTTATACCTAATTACCATAGTGGACATGACTATTGTTTTGAACCCTAGAAACTGAGGCAAGTTTTGGTGCTTTTATGTCTGAGATCATTCACACATTCAATCCAACCAATAGTTATTGTGAACCAAGGCTGCAGTTTCTCCAAAGTGGAACTATGATTTAGCGGCCAGCTCTCAGTTTAGCCAGCAGTATGCCTCAGCTGAGTCAAGCCATAAAGCTCTAGATTCCAGCCTTCCAAGTTTGAAAGAAGAGGAGTTCTCATTTTCTTGGATTCTTCACATATTGTAGGATATGTAAAATTAAAGTGATCAGAACTTTACCATGTAAAGGTTATATGCTATGTATTCTCAGAAGAGAGAGAGGCTGCTATTTATCCTAGGATTAAAATGAGAAAGTTGAGAGGGACCTTAGGGAATCTCTTGGCCTTGGAATTGATCTCTGATTGTTCTGAGTTCACACTATCTCCTAAACCTAAACTTGATCTTCTTTTGAACTTTTTAAGGGTTAGAGAGTGTTGATTTTAATCTATAAAATAAATATTGGGCTAGTCAGATTTGGAAATTATAACTCAAACTTTAGAAATTAGACAATTTATACTGTTTCATGATTAGTCAAAATATTTTCCTTGGATGAATACATATCTGACTAATAATGACATCAATAGAAATGTGGAGTCAGTCAACATACTTTTTTAACATTTAAAATATTTGTTCACGAGCCAGGCGTGGTGGCGCACACTTGTAATCCCAGCATTCGGGAGGCTGAGACCAGAGGATCCGGGTTCGCGGCCAGCCTCAGCTACCTAGTGAGGCACTCCGCAACTTAGTGAGACTCTGTTTCAAAATAAAGAATAAAAAAAATAGGGCTGGGGGTATAGCTCGGAGGTAGAATGCCCCTGAGTTCAATCCCCAGTACCAAAATAAAATAAAATAAAATAAAATAAAATAAAAAATAAAATATTTTTCAGACATGAGTAAGTATAAAGTAAGAAGAATTTATTCAACTATATCCTTACTAAAACTTAACTAAAATGCTTCACATGTTCACAACTAGTGCCAGAATTAGATTGAAGTAATTCAGCTGCATAGTCAGCAAACACTTCTTTTTGGAAGATTAATCTGTAATCTAATTGATACATTTCATAACAAACTTATTTCTAATATTTACTCTCAAATGTGTCACTCCTTAATAGCATCTGACAACTTCTATATTTCAAGCTTAATCAGCAGTAAATTGGGAAGAGAATAGACTATACCACATGGCTCAACATTTTCCAAACTGCAGGCTTTCACTACAAAATTAGAAATTGTATTGCAAACTGACACTGTAACAAGTGTTAAAAAATGATAATATGTATTTCAAAAAATGCATATGTTTCCAGAAAGTAGCATGATCCAGAAAAACAAATGGCTTCAAAATAGGTAGATTGGGATTTTTTTCTGAATCTACTGGCTTTGTGACTTAGGAAATATGCCCAATCTCTGTGAATTTCATTTTTCTTATTAGGAAAAAGAAGATTTAATACTACCTACCTTTAAGGATTTCTGTTAAGTATTAATTAAATGCACGTAAAGGAAGTAGTACAGTGCATGATGAAAAGTGGACTTTCATTAGATGTTACTGCTCTAGCCCCTATTTCTCATTTACTGGAAGAATAAACATTTTCAGTGCATTCTAAATAATTAACTTTATTATTTATCATCAACAAATCTTCAGAGCATTCCTGAAAATTATTACTCTTCTATTTCTAATAATATCTACAAAACTATAAAGTAGCATACTTTATGTTTACCATTATCTGTTTATCAAAGCATGATTAATGTTACACCTCATTTGATTTCCTGAAAACAGGAGACTCTACATATTATATATTATGACCCCTTCCTCCATAAGGTTTTCAATTTCATAATGTGCAATGTGCTAGCAAAGAAATAAATATTTATTTTTCTGAAATACATGAATAAACTCTTTTGTGTGAATTAAGGTTTCTCCTTTTTGACTGGGAACAGGACACCTATGGCTATACTTTCTAGCAGAATTGCTGTAATTTGACAAAATTTGTGTGTGGCCAATATTAGTTATGCTAAATATTTGAAATGAATACAAAATAACCCAGGAAAGAAATATGTTAATATTACATACATTCAAGCATTAGAAGGGATACCACAAACCTGGACCTTAATTAATTAGGCCCAAAGTAGAGTTTACATGGGGTATGGAGTACAAACAGTGAAATGAATAACATTATACCATTCTATCACTAGAAAACAACCGAAAACCCAACCATTAAAATCCTACATAGGATTTTAATCTCCCTAGAGCCAAATAATTCAAAAGGTAATTGAGCTGTGCCTCTGCCGATAATAAGGAGCTAAGAGTTGGGAGTTTAGAGAAGTAAATCACTATTGGGAAGGTCAAATCAAGAAGCTTCACAATGCTCTTGAGAGGCAGTTGTAAAATACCACTAAGAAATGAAATGCTCACAAACATTTTAATGGAATTTTTCAACTTACAAAGGCCTTTACACATATTATGTTATTGAATGTTCTCTACAATTCTGTAAGGATGCTAGCGAAGCTGCAGAGATTTTTTAATAACTTCCCCAAGGTCCTACATCTAGGATCTCTAACTCTATAACCCAGAGCCTTGTAACTATGATCACATCCTTTCTGATGAATAAGTATGAAGTTCTGGGGTTAATCCTTCAAGGTAAAAGGAATCAAGATACTTAGCAGATTTATGGAGTGAAGAAACCATAGATATGGGCCAATGATACATATCCTCAATAGAACAGACACAATTTCAGGGAAAGTTTTTAACCAAAGTTCAGAGATATGAGTAGTCTTGAAAGGAGTGGCTTTGGAGAATTGATTTCCTGACTCCAATATGCATTCTCTCCTTGTTCACTTAATAATAGAACTTTCAAATTTTGGATGAGCATAAGGTCAATCAGCTCAAAATTGCATTTCCTGAGATCTCTTCTATCCAGGTGCCTTATGTGGCTAATGCTAACAATGAGATTTGAACAATAGTGATATGTGAGACTTCGGCACTAGGCCACTAAGACATAGGGCAAGCCCTCTCCTTCCTTCTCTCTCTGTCCAGCTGCATAATACATGAACATGATGGCAGTAGCTGGAATAGTCATGTAAGATATGAGAAGACTTGACCTGAGATTTAGGGAAATTTAGTCATAGAGGGAAAGCTTTTTACTTTCTCTGGGAAAACAGGAAGAAATATGAATATCTTTCACACTGAAATTAAAGTACAGTAGCAGAAGCCAGGCGTGGTGGTGTGTGCCTGCAATCCCAGTACTTGGAAGGTTGAGACAGGAAGATTGCAGGTTCAAGGTCAGTCTTAGCAACTTAGTGAGACTTTCAGTGACTTAGTGAGATTGTCTGAGACCTAGAGAGACCCTGTTTCACAATATATCAAAAGGGCTAGGGGTATAGCTTAGAGATTAATGCCCCTGAGTTCAATCCCCAGTGCAAAAAATTAAAAATGAAAAAGCATAGTAGCAGAATGACACACATGCAAGTTAGGGATGAGAAGAGAATACAGAAGCGACACCTAATCTAACATGAACATGAAGTCAAGAGTAATAGAAAGTTACAGGAGACAAAAGAAGGCTTGCCTGAGCCACCTTTAATCACATGGTATAATCAGTAACAAGAAGTATGTCTAGTTTCTTAACAGAATGTTTATCTGCAGGATAGATAATTAGCTTCCAGGGATGATAAGAAAGTTTCAAGTATCAAATTCTATCGAGAAATAGTGATTGCCTGATTTCTATGTTAAGAATAATTCTGAGACCACACTTAGATGTGGAAGTGGGGAGGGGTGGCAGATATGCAATTTTTTGATATTTTTCAGTTATAATTTATGGACATCAGCATAATGTTGGAGTGTTGGAATAAGACTGGGAAATAATACCTTTTGGGATTCTTTCCAGTCCTGGGGGTTGAATCCAGAAGCATTCTACTTCCAAACTACACACCCAAACCTCTTTTATTTTTTATTTGGAAACAAGATGTTGCTAAGTTGCTGAGGGTCTTGTTAAGTTGTTGAGGCTGGCCTCAAACCTGTGATTCTCTTGTTTCACTTTTTAAGCTATTTTTCTATAAATTATCTTGAGTTATGTTAAATATGAATTCTTGAACAGTTCTGATGCTGAATAGATTTGAACGGCACTAGAAAAACAAAGTTATGGTTTCAGATTTGAAATATCACAAGATATTTATTGAGCCAAGAGTATGGACAATTACGAGAACTAAAGAGACAGTTGGTTGTCAGGAATGAAGGGATTCTGAACTTTGCATGCTTGCCATTATCATATTCTTGACCTTTAATTTAATGCTTGAATGTTGCATTATAGGTAGCTTGCCTGAAGTATTTTTCATGAGAGAATAATTTCTGTATAAAGATTTTTGTGAAACAATTTAATGCACCCAACTTTTTTTTTTCTCATAAGGCAATATTAAGAGGTCAGTGTGTTAACTACAGCAGTACATTTCTTCTGGACTTTTAAAATGTTTCCAATATTTTTAAGTGGATATTTAAGTTGTAAATACTTAGACTTCTCCTAGAAAAGGCTCACCATTTTCATCTATAAGACAGAGAAGCAGTGTTCTTTTAAAATGCTGTCATGTATTTGTTTCATAGTGTTCTTATCTTAATTTTATCTTAATATAAATGAACATGCATTATTTTACCTAAAGAAATAAAATGAAAAATTATTTTAATTTTAAGAATATAAATGGTCTTTAAAATAAAATAATGCAGCCGGGCGTAGTGGCGCATGCTTGTAATCCCAGCATTCGGGAGGCTGAGACCGGAGGATCCGGGTTCGCGGCCAGCCTCAGCTACCTAGTGAGATACTCCGCAACTTAGTGAGACTCGGTTTCAAAATAAAGAATAAAAAATAGGGCTGAGGGTGTAGCTCGGAGGAAGAATGCCCCTGAGTTCAATCCCCAGTACCGCAAAAAAATAAAATAAAATAAAATAAAATGAAATAAAATAATGCATGCAAATAAGCCTATTAGTCATTCATACATATGTATTTTCATCTACATTTTACATTTGTAAAATTGTCTTGTATTAATATATTTTACATTTGAACAGAAAAAACATAGATCTTAATGTAAAATAAAATAATCCTGTAATTCTAATATTATTTTGAGATGAAATCTGAAAAGTCAGATGCATAGTATCTAGTCTACTAGGAAGTCTTAGAAAAAGTTTTATCTCTTTTAGTAAGTACATTCTGTATTGTTGAGAAAAAATTTTCCTACTTAATGCAGTTTTGTTTATGTTGTAATCAGATGGCCTTTCCTCCCCCCTCTTCCTTCCTCTTTTTCTCTTGTCTATTCTTTGAAAATTCTCTTTCTGCTGGGCGTGGTGGCACACATTTGTAATCCCAGTACTTGGGAGGCTGAGACTGGAGGATCACAGGTTCGCAGCCAGCCTCAGCTACTTAGTGAGGCCCTCTGCAACTTAGTGAGACCCTGTTTCAAAATAAAGAATTAAAAATAGGACTGAGGGTATAGCTCAGAGGTAGAATGCCTCTGAATTCAATCCTCAGTATATATCCTTCCCACATAGATATTGTTATATAAAGCTTTATTTGAAATACTGGTGGTGTTTGTGTTAAATGGAATATCCTTCTTTGTAACTGGTACTAAGCTAGGAATGATAATTATATAACAATTTATTTAGAATGAAAGGTTTCTGAAAATATAAAAGAAATCTGTGTGTGTTCTATTTTTAATTGAAGCTTTCCAAATTGTGCTTTGTGTCTTTCCGTAAGACACACAGAAGAGCTATAGGATGCCCTTTGTGATTAAAGGTCTATAGGTGGGTGGCAGATAACCATGCCTAGCCAAATGGATTACAGGTTGGAGTGGTGTCAGCAGCCAGGAGCCAAGGATAGCCCATGTCATGAAGCTACAAAACAATACTTGTAAGCTAGATGACATTTAAGTTAGGGAATTTCTTTTTTATTTTTATTAGCGTATTATAAGAGTACATAACAGGGGGATTAATTTCTTCCCTCTTCCCTCTCCTGATACTCTTTTTTTTTAACTATACTGGTTTTTTCTCCTATTTTCATGAGGTCAAGTTTTCTTTTCTTTTTTCTCTCTAGGTTCCACGTATGAGAGAAAATATATGACCCTTGGCTTTCTGTGTCTGGCCTATCTTACTAAGCATGATGTGCCCCCATGCTAATTATGTTATTTGCCAAAAAATAGATGAACCCTCCTTTTTCCTACAAATGACATTATTTCATTTTTCTTTATGGCTTAGTAAAACTATTTTGTATATATACCACATTCTCTTTATCCATTCATCTGTTGACAGACACTAAGGTCGGTTCCATCACTTGGCTATTATGAATTGTGCTGCTAGAAAAATGGGTATGCATGTATTGTTATAGTATGCTTTATTTTTTAGATAAATACTAAGACGCTATATAGCTATATCATATGGTATTTTCATTCCTAGACTTTTGAGAAATTAACACCTAACCTCTCACCCTGCACAAAAGTCAACTCTAGATAATTCAAAGACCTAGAAATTAGACTAGGAACTTTGAAACTGCTAGAAGAAGGTATAGGATCAGCACTCCAACATATATGTACAAGTAGAAACATCCTCTCTTAGACGCCAAAAGCTCAGGAAATTTAAACAAGAATTAATGAATGGGATAGCATTAAATTAAAAAGTTTCTGTGCAGCAAAGGAAACCATCAAGATTCTACAGAGGGAGCCTAAATAATGGGAGATCTTTACCACTTACCCATTTGACAAAAGTCTAATATCTAGAATATATAAAGAGTTTAAAAAGCTTACCACTAAAAATATAAGAATTTATTGACAGATTGTGCTGCTCAGATCCCAGCAGGACAATGTCTAAACTGCTTTTGTTTTCAAAGTGACAAATTCATATATAGAAGGTAGTATATTTAGTAGGAGAACCAGTATTCTCCAATGATTCCATTAAATAAATATGCTGCCTTAGCTTTGCATTTTTAATGACTGTATCACATAAAATGTATCCAAAGAATAAAAATGATCAAACCACTAGAAGCCTAATATTTTTATATTCATGACCAGATTAAGTGTTATGGCACATTGATACACTCACCTGAAGCCAGGTATCTACATTTTCATAAAAATGAAAGGTGGTTTTAAAAAGGAATTTACCATGCTAAAATATATATTTATTCTTGTCTGCAATTATTATGTTGCATTAATGAAAAGTTTAGTATTAATTTGACATACAACATTAGAAAAAAAATCAATCTTGATTTGAAAGCTTCATGATTAATCAGGTGGACAGGGAATGAGCATTACTGCACCCATCACCCATTATTAGAAAAAATTTACAATACACATTCCTGCTTGGTTTTCTCATTTAGTTCTTTTTGAGGTGCATACAAGTGTTTGTTTCCATAATGA
This sequence comes from Graphiurus murinus, assembly GCA_004027655.1. Lineage (NCBI taxonomy): Eukaryota > Metazoa > Chordata > Mammalia > Rodentia > Gliridae > Graphiurus > Graphiurus murinus. Next base: position 50,529 of record PVLC010003514.1, on the reverse strand, counting down.
TTCAATTAACCAATGTTAATTAACCAATAATTTTTGCCAATTTATTACTAATATAAAATGAAACCATCTTGTTTAGCAATGCCAAGACTCAGAAAATAAAGCTCTACCAGTTCTTGAAGTAATTAAAAGCTGCAAAAAGGTTTAATTGATATACTTAAAGTGTAATTTATTTTAAAGTAATAATGAGAAGTACTACACATTTTAAAAGGGTTAGTGTGATCGAGGCAAATAGAAAACTGCTTCTCTTATGGAAATCTAGGAGTTTTTGCTTACCATCACATTGAACATTGGCTTGACTTTGACCCAATATTAGAGACATTCTAGGATTGCATGAATAATTCATGCACAGAAGATTCTGTGAAAGAGGGTAGCTTGAGTCCAGGCATTCCATCCTTTTTCCTCTGGATCCTTCTCCCACACAACTGACTTAAATAATCAAAGGAAAGGAGCCTATTAGTGAGAGTCAGTGGGGGAAGTAAGAGTTGAAAGGTGTTATGTAGAAAGGGCATTCACAGACATTAAAGAGTAATAATAATCAGCTGGGCATGATGAGGCATTACCTGTAATTTCAATATTGGGGAAGCTGAGACAGGAGGATGGTAGGTTCATGGCCAGCCTCAGAAACGTAATGAGGCCCTTAGAAACTCTTGAGACCCCTGTTTTAAAACAAAAAATAGGGCTACAAGTGTAGCTCAGATGTAGAATGCCCAGGGGTTCAATCCCCAGTTCCACCAAAAAAAAAAAAAAAAAAAAAAAAGTAGGGAGAGTTTCAAAACTAATCAAGTGTTTGCACAATCAATGTTTTTGGTGGTGATGGTGGTGGTGTGTGATGTAAACAGATTACTCATCTGGCATTATTTTGGCTGCTTCTCTTGGTTATTGTTCATTTTTGTTCTTTTCTCTTCCATCTTCTCATCCATTCTATGAGCTACTCAATACCATTTCAACAAACCTCTTTTATCCTGAAGTTAGCCAGTCTTTGTTTCTGTTTCTATAACGAAGAACATGAACTGATTAAGCAACTGTATGTATAGTAGTGAGGATGAGGATGAAGTGAACATGAAGGTGCTTCTCTGCTATGATAAATGTCATTGAAAGTTGATCCTTGAAATCATCTACGTGAAGCTAATCCGCAGGGTAAGGACAACTACATAAACAGTGCCTGGAGATGGCAGGACTCCTTTTGGGCAAGAAAAGAAACGGTACTGGACACAGTCATACTTGGACCCTGCATGCACATCCTACCAAAAGGAACTAGGGGTGTATAATTCTGGCTTTTGGTGCAGTGGAAGAAAGATGTTCATTGCAATGTTTTTGAAATAAATAAGATGAAACAATCAATGTCCGTAAATAGCAAGGATATTTAAATAAGTTTTACTATGTTATTAGTAAAGAATACTGTTAGCTGGGCATGGTGGCTCACGCTTGTAATCCCAGCATTCGGGAGGCTGAGACCGGAGGATCCGGGTTCGCGCCCAGCCTCAGCTACCTAGTGAGGTACTCCGCAACTTAGTGAGACTCGGTTTCAAAATAAAGAATAAAAAATAGGGCTGGGGGTATAGCTCGGAGGTAGAATGTCCCTGAGTTCAATCCCTAGTACCACAAAAAAAATACTGTTATAGTTTAGATTTAGAATGTCCCCCAGATCTCATATAGTAGACAAGACAGCCATATTGGAGGTGGGACTTGGTTGCTAGGGAGGAGTCTTTGGGGGTGTGACCTGGGAGAAGACTATTAAAATGTCTCTCCTCCCCTTGCTCTCTCTGTTTCTGGCCTCCATGATGGAAGAGAAGAGTCCTTCTGCCCATGCTCTCCCTGTTCCCTGCCCTCGTTTCCTGAGCTCTGCCGACTTTACGAGGCCTTTCATGGACCAAAGCTCCAAAACTGTAAGAAAATACATCTTTTTAAGTTGTGGTGGTCAGGCATTTTGGATTAGGGCAGTGAAAATGCTAACTGAAAGACAAAAACAAAAATAGTAACCTGCTATTAGAAATCAAAGGCCCCAAACAAACTATGAAATCCTAATACATAGTATGGTTCCAGACAGAAACACTCAGACAGGCAAACGGACAGTTCTGGGTTTCTCTCCTTGATATGCTCTTACTATATAAATGATGAAAATGTGAATAATTTAATCTAGAGTTTCAAGGGTTGTTTGCAATTCTTAAATATATAAAGGAACATAGCATAATCTTTATTTTTGCCTCTACATAACCGAGACTTAGCCAATACTGTGGCTATCTTTTTTTGATAGTATTTGGAGTGACTTTCTGTTTTATGTTTTGCTTATTAAGAATACATGTGTGATTAGATGAAACACTAAAAAAGAAGTCATTTCTTGAAAAAAAGGAGAAACAAGAAAAACTGAGACCTTGGCAAAACATTGAAAGTATGTGAAGGGGTGAAAATGTAGCTTAACGGTTTAGTAGAGAATATTTAGGATAAAAACGGAAAAATAGCTACAATAGAAATTAAATGGTATCTAATAGAGACAGGTGCTTGGATGTTTGCTAAGCCAGCATAATGAAAAGAAGAAATGGAAGTAATTATACCTAATTAAGCTTTTTCCTGTTATGGTGGAAGAAATTACAGAATGTGAAGTGGTTAAGAATGTAAGCCTTGGAATCAGCCGACTCTAGTGCACATTTTAGTTCTGTCACTCAGTAATTGTATGACCTTGATTCAAGTTATTTCATTTTAGTAAGCTTTGCTTTGCTTGCCTATCTTTTGTAGATGCAATAATAAACATTCAAATCTTAGTGTCTGGCACAAAATATACTCTCAGTAAATGTTATCTTCACTTGGGAAACATTCTCTGCACTGAAGGAAAGGATTCCAAGTCTGTAGATAAAGGTTTAGTCTCAGCTTTGCCAGGTACACTTGAACTATGTTCCTGCACGCTGAGTTTTATTATTTGTAAAATTAAAAACTACTACTTTCCCTCTCCCTTTCCCAGTGCTTCTATGTGGATCAAGTGAGATAAACAATGTGAACTTTCTCTTTATAATTATTTATAAATAGGTAGTGTATGCACAAATTACTGACCTATGTCATATCAGTAAAGGACCACAGGTCCTATTCACATTAAAAAATGTTGTAGAATATTGTGACGTCTCTTTCTTAGAGGACATAATTTCACTGAGTGGCGTAATTGAACAATATGGTTCATCTGAAGAGGACTTCTCAATTACTTGGAACCCTGTTGTAGTTAAATGCATTTGCCTCATTTAAAACTCCCTGATGAGAACTGTTTAACATGACTTATGAAAAGTGATGTCAGACATGTATTTGGTATATGAATGATAAAATGAAAACATCAGCCTTCTATTGTTTTTACCATTGACCAACACTAGATTGATGTAAGGTCTTAAAAAGCCTGGTCTAGTAAGCTAAATTGAAAAAAAAAAAAAAGAAACTACTAAGCCATTAACTGGTATTCTGTGGTAGCAAAGACAGATGGTTTGAATAATTCAGCTGATTTGGGAACCTTAAACTATCTAAATTAGGACTGGTTTTCCTCAATTCATTTAATACATGTTTAGTTCTTCATTTCATTTTGCCTCCAAGAAGATTTATTGTTGTAAGATGAATTATTTCCTCAAATTGCATCTAGAAAGTGCTTCTTAATGTTGTCAGACAGCTAGAAGAAAAATACTCTTCAGCATAATTTTCTCTTCATAATGAATAAACTGGAAAGAATCCTGTTGTACAATCACCAACATTATTTAGGGATTTAACCTGGACAGTAGAAATAATCTATTTACAGTTAATCTGGAAGCACCGTAAGACCACAAGAGCATTCTTAACATGAGCCTAGTCTCCAATAATCAGGGATTATTTAAAGTATAAAAATTCTGTTATTTCAGGGAAAAATGGTCCATTGAACAATGTAAAATATAGAAGATAGTATTTATTAAAGTGGGATTTAATTGTCCTCACTTACAAATAGGAAAAAGAAAGGAAAATCACAGAGGCGAAGTCAACTGAAGATTTATCCAGTTTAACACAGTTCTAAATTCAAACAATTCATCATGAGTGGAATTGCGTATTTTCTCACCCTATTTTCAGTCCTACATACATTCACAAGTATATTAGTACCGAAAGGCTATACATTAAATGAGTGAACTTTCTGGCTATGGAGGTCTCTATTTTCTGGATAGGTGAAGATGAATGTTTGAATATTTAATCAGAAGCTTTTCAAATTTTGATAAGCAAATTTAGAGGTTAGAGAGCAATTTCATGAACTCAAAACTTGTGTCCTTTTGCTGTATGTTGCAAAGAGGTTTTTGGTTTCTTTTGTTTTGGTTTATTTTTGAATGTGGATTTTATTTAAAGTTTGAATCTTCCATACAGTTTGAAACTGCATTCTTGCAAAGATTTTGGAATTCGGTCCAGAACACCTACTGCATTTGTACTGGAGGTCTACCCCTTAATCTTGATTGCCCTATTCAGTTGTTTATGTTCCTCAAAGGAACTAGTTGGCTTTTATCTCTGAGTTGCAGACAGAAGCTGAAAGCAATGACTTTAGAAACAAGGATTTTGGCAACAAAGCAACTGCCTGGGGTAAAGAAACTCAGGATATTTCAATACACACAGTGTTTTGAAAATGGCTCAAATCATCATGGCACACTGATTAGGAAACACTGCCAAGATCACAGTCTTTCCATAAATTCATGGTAAAACTGGCTTGTCAAACTCTGCTTAGTAGGAATAGGTAAATTGCTTCAGGGCTTTTTCTTTTGAAGAGATGAATGGTAATCATCATGTGAATATCTCTTCCTCAGATTTTATAGTTTTATAGCCAAGGATGATAAACATCAACAATTAGCACCTCAATGGTGCTCACATGTTCAAAACACTTAGCAGACAGTAACCAGAACCTAGGGATTTATGATGTTCTGCTTCACTGGGATTACTTACACTAGACTACATACTACAAAGATTTGGTATTTGTGATCTGTCCAATAACTTTTCATGAATATTTAGCAAACTGTTCTTTTCCCAGGCCAGATTGCCATTAATGGCACTGATTAGTGTTGTAACTGATTTTTTTTTTTAGCTTGATAGTCAAAATTGCCTTTACCCTGTGTGCTTTCCTATTTCTCCAGTGTTCTCTTTAGACAGGACAGCAACATTTTAGCAACTTCTATGAAACCCAAAACGGAAGGAGGGAAAAATTGTCAAAATTGGAGTTGATTAAAAGTGCCTCTTTTCTACACACCTGCATTTTCTGAAATTCTCGCTTTCAATGATATGAATGATTTACTTCATTGCAAAAAAAAATGCTGCCTTTAAAAAAATAAAGCCACTGCACAGTACACACCAACAAAGACGCATATAAAGTGGGAAACAGGGCTGAGATGCATGTTTTATTACTGAAACAACAGCAATTTAAAGTTACTTGTGCTGCCACTAAACAAAATATTTAGTCAATGCAGTCAAGATGCTTGGAAAGCACACCTATTTCATTTCTCTTTCACAGTTCTCTACAGTGCCATGACCATTTTTAGATATTTAAAGAATAGTGGTCATTATTAGATAGTATTTTAAATATCATCAATAAATTACTTCCTAATATTCCATATATGTGGTGTTGATACCAAGTTTCTTACTTGGTCCTTGTGTTATGGAATTGAAGAATGAAATCTACACACACCAGGAAAGTGAAAGTAGAAAGTTTATTCTAAAAGAGCAAACAAGCAGAGAGGCAGATGACTCCTAGGGGCCTTGGGAGACTTCAGAGTCCAGCAGGGCCTTCTGGCACTGCCCCAGGATAGCCCGGGCCAAGCACCGTCAATTGCACACTGCCTTTCCCCAAAGTACACTTGATCCACCCACGAGAAGCAAGCAGAAAGGCCATGTTAAAGCTCTCATGCAGGGGAGGGGTTCTGAGAAGGTAGTTGATATTGGAGATGAGCATAGGGCTTTATATACGGCTAAAGCCCCTTTATGTAGACATTAACCAATGAAGAAAGTCTCTCTTTTTTTTTTTCTTTTGTGATACTGGGGATGGAACCCAGGAGCATTCTACCTCCAAGCTACACCCCCAGCCCTATTTATTTTTTTATTCTTTATTTTGAAACAGGGCTTCGCTAAGTAGCTGAGGCTGGCCATGAACCTGAATCCTCCAGTCTCAGCCACTCAAGTACTGGGATTACAAACATGTACCACCACACCCGGCTTCATATTGTTTTTTGACTTAATTTGTTATCTATGGCCATTAATTCCCCAAAGTCATGAGAATATTTGTTCTATATGTTTGCTCCATGATCTGTACACAGCAACAGTCCACGGGTCTATGGTTGATGCACAAAGATCTTTGGTTCTTGACATCTTCGCTCCACTCCTCTGCATTTAATGGTTTGGGTTTGATGAAAAACACTTGGGGGAGGGGAGAGACTGGATTTTGTTTTCTTTTTCTCCTGGAGTCTGTTCCCTCACTGGCTACCCAATACCTAACTCTTCAATGTCTTAAATATTTCCTGGAGTTTCATGACTCAACAGAATTAGGTTTAACTTTATTTCAATACATACATTGAAACTAATAGTATGTGTTGAATTTTTCCCTCAAAACTTATGCCCAGTTTGGAAGATGTTTTAAGGCTTTTTCATTACAACTACAATGGTAACAGCGTTACAAAAATCCATGCAGAGAGAGTATCATAATAGGAGGCTGAAAAATCTCCTAGAAATCAAAGTGTATTTGATAAAATTAATAATTCAATTGAACTTCTGGATATATTTGAAATAATGTACTTGGCCTAGTTATGTTTATCCTATATTCCTCTTGAGAGAATGCTCTTTTGACTTCCCTGGATTCTAATAAGTTGAGGATGACAATGGGAAAAGAAAGAAACCTAATGTAGTACACATTAAAATTAAATTATTTGATGTTATTAAGGTAAAATTGTGACAACAATGACTACTTTAAAAGAAGAATAATAGAAAATGAATTTTATTTGATTGTTAGCTCAATTATATAAATAACCTTATTTGATTCTTATACAAATATGCTGGGATAAGCATTAGTACTATACCCATTGTATAGAGGTGAAAATTAAACTTCAAGAATTATGTAATTTTTTTCAGAATTATACAACCTTGGTTTGAGCCCAGTACTCTCTGGTTCCACAGCTTAAACTCATAGCTATTATGCTCTCTGCCTCTTGACAAAAGAGAAATATGTTCATTAAATAAGAAAAAAAATGAGGTTTCAATTTTGCCAAAATTGATATTTTTTTATAAAGTGGTAAAGTGCCTCAAGGATTGATTTACTTAGCAGAAGTGGGATTATTTTAGCCCTGATAAAAGAATATCTTGTGTGTTAGAACTAATAGCTAGCTTTAGATATGCGTTAGTCTATCATAAGAAAAAAAGATTTATTTTGGTTATTTCAGGAGGTTCATTTTGGACAAAATGATAGAAGTTATAGTGAGGTAGGTATTGGCTGAATGAATAAAAAAACCTTTAAACAAACAAGACTGCCCAAACATGTTAAAGTTCAAGGAGAGATAAGATTGTATTAGAGTTGTAAGAAGTAATTTAGTAACCTTCTCTTCCAACTGAAAGATCTAATAGCCACTCAAATCATTGGATATAATGATCTCAGCTTCATGCTTTTGGTTTCTTGGGCAAAAAAGTTACCAATAAAATAATGGTATTCCACTTTTCAAGTAAAATCATAGTATTATAACAAAACTAGACGCTCAAAATTTGGAAGATAATTTATATCATTATTTCATAACAGTTTATAAAGAGTACTATTTGTGGAATACCCTAAACCTTTGAAGGTGTCTTAAGGGTTCTCCTAATCACAAATTTCCCCCATGATGTAGTTTTTCAATAGGGATCAGAGCTACACATTTAATAAGGAATGTAGCTTTTCATGGAAGGAAACTTTAAAAAAAAATCATTATTTTCTGGTGTATTCTTACCTAGTACCCCATTTTCTTTTCTTTTGTTTCATTCTTCAGTTCCATGTATTTAGTGCAGTAGGATAGGCCTGGAATTGTCTTCTACTAAGTCCTAACCTGCTGTTTCTTTTTATCTTAACAGGACTAGGAGTGAAATATAAGGGAAAAGAAGTAGGGAATGGGATGTGATGCCAAGTGTGCTTGAGACTTTCCTTCCTAAACTCTCTTTTACTCTTACTTTTCCAAGGGATTTTTAGCAATCAGATCAGAAATGCCAAGATTAGGCCTTATTGCTTGTTGAAACTGAAACTAGAATAGAAAGAAAGAGTGATTTAGTTAATAGTAAGGCATTGATGTCAGTAGTTTTAATCAATGTACAGTAGCTATATAAAATGTTAACAATGGGGTATACTTAGTGTCACGATATATGGAGATTATTTTTTACTTCTGTTGCAATTTTCCTGTGAATCTAAAATTATTCCAAACCAAAAAAATGTATCCTTTTGAAATCTATATACAGTCTAGTTCAATTTATCAGCATAGATAGTCATGTGGAAATTCGAGCTTTGAATCCCAGCTAGAGCTAGTGCACAGTTTCCTATGCTTCCCTTATGATACTTGGTGAGGGATTCTGGATAGTTAAAAAACTCAGCATTACATCTGTTTGGTTTTTTCAGGACAAGACAGTTGGGGCACAGAGAACAGGGATGAGTAATAAAGAGTGGGACACTTATTTTTGACCTGACTCCCTCAAAAGTGACATGATTGTTTGGATTGCATGCATGCTGGTTTGGAGAGAAGTTAGAAATCCTAGAATACACTGAGGATTCAAAGTGCTCATTGGCAACCTGGACTTTCCAGCCTTTGTCATCAATTACATTGAGTATCTCAGTTAACCCAGAAAATTTTTGTTTAAAGATAAAATGGGGCATCTTTGAAAAGCTCATTGTATTTATATATAGTTAAGTCTATACAGTAAGTCTAATTATCAGTCCCTATGAATAGGTTTGTCTACTCTTCTTGAAGTACACCAGCATTGCGATAAAAGCAAAACATTCTCCTATTAAGTTTCTGTGAAATAATCAAATATTCAAAGCATACTTATAGTGAAAAGGAAAAAAAAACCTCACCTATTCAGGCTAGAAATATACTTCACCAAGGAGTTTAAAAAAACATGTTGCCAAAGTGTTTTCAGGAATGAATTTCCCTGAAACTAGCTCTACTGAAAATGTGCAACTTCTCTCACAGGTAAATGCCTCCAAATGATGCTAAATTTGAATCTTCAAAGAAGAATTAAGAAGGTTTGACTAAAATGTGAAAAAAAAATGCAGGAAAGCAGAGGCTACTTCAGTAGAGATGAAATAGAAAGAGAACTTATTTTGATGGCTAGCAGACAGATTCCAGAGCGGTGAGTCATTGAGAAATAAGCTATGGAGCTATATTTTATTGCATTGCTTGGTAGGACTCTTGAGCAGATGAAAAGATTAAAGGGACTGGGACCAGAAAGTACATACAATGTTTGTCTCAACTTTTCAGAAGCCCTGGATGAATGCAATCCATGGGGGGCTTTACAGTGTTCCATAATAAACCCTGTTTCTTGAGCAGATAGGTAATTTTTATGCTGCTGCCCAAATGATTGATAACTTGCTTGTAGAGTAAGAGGGGGTAGGCAGACATAGAAGCTGCACTGCATAGCTAGATGGTCTGTGTAGATGTGGAAAGAAAAAAATGAGAGTGTGCAATTTACCAAGAAAACAAAGTGACAGACATTTTGAGGTTGGTTCCAAGGAGGGAGAATGGAAGAAGGATGCTCATCAATTTTTTTTATCTAAATATATTATGGGATTTGTTAGAAAGGTACTTTATACGTAAAAGAAATAAAGGGATATTTGCCAAGCTAGGCATTTGAACTATAGCAGAGAGAAGTAAGCAAAGAATATTCATCAAATTCTGGCTTTGGAATACAAATGTATCAGGACTTTTAATGTAAATTTTATTTAACCTGAAAATCCATGTTTACTCAGGGATGTCCTGCCTTTACCCAGGAAATTCTATTACTAGGTATCAACTCTACAGAAATATTTGTACATAAACATAGAAGATGTATGTGCAAGAATTCTCACTACCATGAATAGCAAAAAACATAGAATCCACTTGAAGGTCTGTCAATAAAGAAATGTTTAAATATATTATTGGCGACCATACTATAGTATACATCTAGCCTTACAAAAATAAAGTACTGAAAATAAAAGATTGCTATTATATAGTATAGTACGTCATATATTATAGATAACATATATAACTATTATAGAGTATAACATATAGCATAATTACAAAAGAAGTAGTACTATAATATATTTATCATGCTATCATTTATGCAATAAAAATACTAAATGATATGTTTGTGTATGTACATAATATCAGGTAACATCAATTGAACACTTTAGAGGAAAAGATGAGTATCTGTCTTAGTAGTTGAGAGAGTGAACTGTGGAGCCAGACTACCTGGGTTTCATAAACCAGTCTTGACATTTACTAGTGGTTGCATCCTATGCACGGGACTTAACCCTTTTGTACGTCATTTTTTAAAATCTGAAAATGGATTTATTTATTGTGATGTTAAATAGACTAATACATGGAAAGTTCTTGGCAAGTAGTAACTACTAAAAAATGTTAGTTTTTTTTTTATTTAATGAACTGACACTCTTTTCTGTGCCTTACATGTGTTTAACTTTATAGGTACTTTGAGAAATAGATATTAGCATTTTCTTCATTTTCTTAGAGGCCTTCATCAAAAGATGAAGGTGAACCAACTTGATAAAGACTGCATAGCTGTAAATCTTGGCAACTATATCTAAATCAATATATACATGCATATGCACACATAGAGAAACAAAAATCTGGAAAATATCTGGTAATAATTAACCTCAGATAGGCAGCGGTGTAGTGCTGACAAGAGATGATTTGTTTACTTAATATATTCTGAGAATATTTTGAGGCCTATTCAGGTTTTACTTGTGCAACTTAAATAATGAATAAATAATATGTATCCAAATATCTTTGTCAATAACCATAACATATTCCAGTTAGTTGACTCTACATAATTGATAAAGATTTAGCAAATTATGTTTGTGAAACAATATTATCAAAAGAGTTAAATCAGCCAGGTGTGGTGGCACATGCTTGTAATCCCAGTACTTGAGAGGCTGAGACTGGAGGATCCAGGTTCGCTGCCAGCTTCAACTACTTAGTGAGGCTCTCAGCAACTTAGTGAGATCCTGTTTGAAAATAAAGAATAAAAAATAGAACTAGGGGTGTAGCCTGGAGGTAGAATGCTCTTAGGTTCAATCCCCAGTACCACACACACAAAAAAGAGTTAAATGACAAGGTACAGAATGGTAGAAGATATGTGTAGTATGTAAAACTGGTTGAGAAGTACCCCCCAAATACAAAAAACTCCTATAAAAAATAAGAGTGAGACAGAAAAATAGGAAAATAAGCCAAATATTTGAAATTGGAATTTTGCAAAGGGAAAACCATTAGATAATAAACCTAGGAGAAATGTTTTCGAATTCATTCAAATTCATGGAAATGCAGGTTAAAACTACAATGAGAAGCACATTGAGAAGATTAGTGACTTAAGTTTTGTGTTTTCTATTCTATAAAGTCTTTGTTACTAACCACAGTAACTCCTGTGGGTCATGGTTTGCATCTGGAGTGTCTGCCCAAAAGATCATGTGTTGGAAGCTTGGTCCCCAATGCAGCAAAGTTCAGAGGTGAAGTACGGTTGGAGAGGTGGCTTACTCCGGCCATGGCCAGGAGGACTATGCATGTCCCTGGACCCCTTGTCTCTCTTGCTCTCTGTTTTCCAGTTGTTATGAGCAGAGCAGCATTTTCTCTGCCATCCCCTGCCAACATGATGTTTCTACCTTGGAGCTGGCTGAACCATGGACCGGATTGAAACTATGAGCCAGATAAACCCTTGTTCTTTTCAGAAATTTTGGTCACAGCCTTTATGATTTACTAACACAATCTTTCAACGTTGTATTTCAGAAAGCAAAGTGGTACTTTAAAGCTGAGTGCTTTAAAACCGAGGATGCACACAGCTGCCATAGACTCAGTGAGTCATTAACCATTTGACAATTGCTCACCAATGATCTGGGGTATTTCAAACCTTCTTACCTGAAGAAAGGAGTTTTCCCCAAATAAAGGCAGTGGATACTCATTTATGTAATACATTTTTTCCCTTGCCATAGATTCAGGTAAAAGCTTTTGCTCATCTGCCATAACTTTAATTGAAGACCCTAAAAATGTGTTGAATAACATTTTTTATGTAAGCACCAGTGTATCCCAATTTGGGTAATGTTCACAGAATTTTTAATTATTTCTTGGGTAAAAGTACATCACCATTACTTATTATAGTTAGATTTAAAATGTCCCTTAAAGAGCTCATTTATTAATGTTTGGAGCTGATCTAATTGAGTCCTGAGGGTTCTAATCCCAGAAGCAGATAAATCCCTTGCAATGGATTTTCATGGGTGGGACCTGGGAGGCTGTTGGGTGTGGCTGGCGGTGGGTCCTTGGGGGTGTAGCCTTGGAGATTATATAAAGAGTTCATCCTAGCCTGGTGTGGTGGTGCACACTTGTAACCCCAGTACTTGGGAGGCTGAGACAGGAGGATCCAGGTTCGCGGCCAGCCTCAGCCACTTAATGAGACCCTCCGCACCTTAGTGAGACCCTGTTTCAAAATAAAGAATAAAAAATAGGGCTTGGTTGTAGCCTTGAGGTAGAATTCCCTGGGTTCAATCCCCAGTATGGAAAAAAGTAAAATAAAATAAAGGGTTCATCCTTCCCCTGCTCTTTCTCTGCCACTTCTGGCCTCTGTGATGTAAAAAGCACAGACCATGTGCTCTTCCTCCACCTCCTGCTGCTATGCCCTGAGATTCATGGTCCCCAGCCTCATATGGACTGAGCCCAAAATGTTAAGAAAATAAATCTTCTTTCCTCTAAGTGATGTGGTCAGATATTTAGATTATGGCTATAAGAATGCTGATGGATACATTACTCCAAAAAGAGTAATTTATACTCCCGTTGAAGGACACTAAGATCCAGACACTTTTGGTCAGCTTATGACTTCTGTTTGACCATTAAATTGCACTTCAAAGTCTCCTTTTTCCCATTGACAGAATATGTGAGAAGATTCTCCCTTCACGCTTGCATAACCTTTGCATCAAAGCACTTTACCAGCTTTTATTTTATCACTTCATCTATTTCTGACGTTTGCCATGTCTTTCTCTGTAGTAAATGTGTAGCTTATAACTAATGTCCCTGAAATCCTTGAGTACAGATTGCATGATGATAAAAAGGAAATTCTGATATTTCATAACTTCATGACACCAGGACTGCCAGAAAGTTAGAATTAGAGGAAATGCTGGATACTTAAAAAAAAAAAAAAAAAAAACCCTCAGGCTTAAGATTTTCATAGAAGGAACCATAGGTGAATATCTTGAGACATTAGGTGTATCTTAGCACCCATCCCACTATAACTAGCTGTGATGTCTTGTGCAGGTTACTAAAACCCCTTGGTCTTCCCTTTCTTAATAAGTATAATGGTTTGGAAATAGAATGCTCCCGCAGCCCTCACAGAAATGCGGTGGCAATGTTGGAAGGGAAGCAGGGCTTGCTTGGTAAGGCCAGCAGTGGATAAAATCATTGTAATGGATTTATCTGGGTGGTGGCCCAGGTCCGTAGGGGGTGACTGGAGAAGGTGGGTCCCTGGGGCCGCAGCCGCGGGGATTATATATGTTTCCTCCTCCCCAGCTTGCTCTCTTGCTTCTGGCCTCCATGATGTGAGGAACACAGCCTTGTATTTCCCCCCTCCCTACTTCCCACTGCCATGTCCTGAGGTTTGTGGTACCCGGCCTCATATGGACTGATTTCAACATCTCCAAACTGTGAGCAAATAAATCTTCCTTCCTCTAAGTTACATTACCAATCTTCTGGATTATAGCTGTAAAAATGATGATGAATACAATCAGTAAGATAGAAATAGGATTAAGGGGCTTTATTCTGACCTAGATTTTCTAATATATAACCCAGGATCGGACTGAAATGGACTAGGAATCATAGAAATGATGTTTAAAATTGTTTTTTAAAATGTAATATCAAGCCAGGCGTGGTAGCGCACGCTTGTAATCCCAGCATTTGGGAGGCTGAGACCGGAGGATCTGGGTTCGCGGCCAGCCTCAGCTACCTAGTGAGGCCCTCCACAACTTAGTGAGACCCTGTTTCAAAATAAAGAATGAAAAATGGGGCTGGGGATGTAGCTCAGAGGTAGAATGCCCCTGGGTTCAATCCCCAGTACCAAAAAACAAAAAAAAGTAATATCAGATTACAATTACTGAAATGAATATTTTGGCTAGATAAGAAAAGAAGCATTGGGGACCTGCACTATAAAATAATTCTGTAGAAGAAAAAGAGAAAATTTCAGAGTTTTCTGAGGAGGAACATGCATTCTACTCCATAAAACATGGTACTAAGTTAAAATCTCTAAATTTTTAATTCTGCCACTGTAACTAGGAAACTTGGTGACCATGGTCAAGTCACTCCATTTCTAAACAAAAGTGTTATTCAATATTATTATTAATGTTCCATTCCAGACATACTCAAAATCTCAAATATTTCCACTGAAAAGTGTTATGGTATTGCCTTGACAAATAGTCTCCTTGTTAAACTCATGCGAATTTTTAAAGAAAGCAGCGTCTTGTCTAGTCATAGTTATAGTTTAAGGATTTGTGTATGAATTTCACTTATCCACTAGGACTTAAAGCAACAAACAGGTGAGCTCAGTATTGTTTGTGGAGCCATCATTCAGTTAAAATAGCTTAATTAATGCAAATACTTCTACCTTGCTAGGGGGAGATGCAGAAGATTAGTAGGAAGAAAGTTTATTTGGAAGCTTTATTTGAAATCAATAATCCTCTTGGTGAAGTAAAGGGCTGAGAGATTGAACTTGAAAGAACTTGCCTTTTGGCCATAGGTTTGAATACAGCCAAGATGAATGGTGACCCACACTTATTACCATCTGTTAGTTGCTTTGTAGCCTTTGAACAAGGAGTTAGCAGTATCATTCCAAACCCAGGTGTTTGAAAGTCCACTTTGCAAACAATGCCAATATGGCTGGCACAAAATGACATCTTTTTTAGCAAAAGCAATTTCCAGGATCAAATGTTCACATGGCACTTTTTGGTTTCTTTCTCTAAGAATTTCCCATAGATCTACGCAATATCCCACAAGGAGACCTGATCCAATTCTTCTCTCATGTTCAGAGCTCACAATCAAGGCCTCTGTTATGTCTCCAGAAGTTTTTATTGACAATATGTTTTCTGATTAAAACAATGTTTCTAAATCATGGGTAGCAAAGGAAGTCTATGTAAAAGGAAAACAGCAACAGCAGAAAGGAATGTCTTCAGTAGGAGGAGGATTTAATTGGCTGAACAGATTCAGCTTATATCCTGGCAATATTCTCTAAAATTTTACAAAAGACCATTTTTCTAAATATTACTGTATTTTAAATGGTGCATATAAATTTTCTATTTAAATTAATTTTTGGTCGATTTCTTTTGTAAGGGCATGGTGGCATTTGTGATCCCACTACTTAACAAGCTGAAACAGAAGGATCACAGGTTTGAGGCCAGCCTCATCAACTTAGTGAGGCTCTCCACAAACATAGTGAGACCCTGTTCCAAAATAAAAAATGAAATAAGGCTGGTACCACCCCACAAAAAACTTTATAATGTTGAAAATTGAATAGTCAAGCTCCAGCTTTTCTATTTCATCCATTCATATTTTTATATTTAGCTTTGGCAACGTGAGACAAATAGACAACCCAAACTGAAATATAAAGAAATGATTAATGTGTATCACATTTATATTTGTTGTAAGTAAACTATTAATTATCATCACTGAGCCAAGTTGTTGTATAATCACTTTTGAGTTCCCCTACCAACATTTCAGTGTGATAGTTACAAGGATACAGGTCATAGCCAAGAGGAAACAAAGAAGAAAATAAAAGAATAATAATTTTTCTATTACAAATCTTGAAAAGACTTCATATAAACCAACAAGTCTGCCCTCAATGTTTAGATTGACAAGAAGATAAATAAGGAAGATAAAGAAGTTACCAGTCAGTTAATAAGATTCTTGATAAAGATCAAAGACATAAAAATGTAACAATTTCATCCTCTTATTGTCCATTTGATAAAGGATTCCTAAACATCAAGAAAAGTAATCATATGAGGTAATACAAACCCATAAATATTTAATATACTTTTATTGGTATATTTTGATCTCACATTATAATACTTTATTCATAAGTTTCAGACATGAATAATAAAAATTAAAATTAAGAGATTACTGAAATTTTGCAGTACCATTTTACAAATAGTATTAATGAATTGATATATAATCTGTTTTCATGGAATGTTCTTCTATATTTTAATTTTATTTAAAATATGCATAAAGTTTTTGAAAGAAGAAAACAAAACTTTTACACTTCTTACATCAAAAGGAAAAAGTGACTAACTTACACAAAGGGAAGGAAATTACATAGGAACATAGAATGCATGGAAAAATTAATAATTCTTGGATGAGAAGACAATATAATTTTGATGTTCATTCTCCCAGTAAAATTATTGGAGTTAAGTAAGAGTACAGATCAGAAAGCTCTAAAGTATACTTATACATAAGAAAATCTATATGATAAAGGTAGAATTTCAAATTAGTGAACAAATGAGTTATTATTTATTGGGAAATTGACAAGTCATTTAAAATTTTGAAGTTATAGTCATATCTCATTTCTTAAATTTAAAAGAAAAGACCCATAAGAACTGAAGATTAAATGTGAATACTAATGCATATCATTATATGTTTGAACTTTAGAGCATGAAAGATTTTTTTTCAAACAAGAGACAAAATTCAAAACTAAAAACAAAAATAATTGTATGAATGCATTGCAATTTAAATCACTACAAAATAAATTACTAAATAAACTATGGTAATAAATGAATAGGTCAAACCATAAATTTGGAAAATTAATTATAACATCTAAGATTGACAGCCTAAATATATAAAATATTTTATAAATCATTAAAGAGAGTAGAACACCACAGTAGAGGAATATATTAAATATATGTGCCCATAATTCATGAAACCAGAGAAAAATTTTAGAAAAATTATTTTGAAAATATTCAACTTCACTAATATTCAAATAGATACATAATAATCCAAAAAGATGCCATTGTTTTAATTTTAGTTTTATTTATTTTTTTGTGGTACTGGAGGTGGAACCCAGGGGCATTCTACCTCCGAGCTACACCTCTAGTCCTATTTTTATTCTTTAGTTGGAAACAGGGTCTCACTAAGTTGCAGAGGGCCTCACTAGGTAGCTGAGGCTGGCCGTGAACCCGGATCCTCCTGTCTCAGCCTCCCAAGTACTGGGATTACAAGCGTGTGCCACCACACCCAGCTAAGATGCCATTATTTTTTAGCCAATCATTTTGGTAAAAACAAAATGAATGGATTATAATAATATATTTCTACATGATATGTTAATTGATATAATTCTTTCTGTAGAGCAATTGGTTAAATCTGATTAAAAATATTTACTTCTAGTACATCATATATATATATATATATATATATATATATATATATATATATATATATATATATATAGTGTGTGTGTGTGTAGTAGTGGGGATTGAACTTGAACTCAGAGAGAGAGCCATTCTACCTCCAAACTACACCCCCAGCCCTATTTTATTTTTATTTTGAAAAAGGATCATACTAGATTGATAAGTCTCACTACTTGCTGAGGCTGTCCTTGAATCTGTAATCCTCCTGTCTCAGCCTCCCAAGTACTGGGATTACAGGCATGCACCATCACATCTGGCTCATCATCCTATATTTTAATATGAACCTTTCATACAAGCACTGTGACAATTTCAAGAAGATTAAATATTTTAAAATTTCTTCTATAGTACTATAGAATCATCATGGTAGAGTGAAAAGAAGGCTTTGAAATCCGTCAAAATAAACTAGAATACTGACCCTACTGGTTGTAAACTATGTAACCCTGTCAAATCACTTCAAAGTTTAATTTACTTAGCTGTAAGGCAAAAAATATAAATAGGTGTTTTGCATAATTAACAGAATATAGTAAGGTAATCGATGTCATATACTAGACCAGCTTGTATAATTTTCCCCCCAAAATAAAAATGTATACCTTCCCATTATCTGTGAATGTAACCGTATTTAAAAATAGGCTCTTTGCAGATATAATTAAGGTCTTTAGGATGTGCCCTACATCCAATAGAAGAAAATCCTTATAAAAAGTGGATTCCTTACAAGAAAATGAAAATTTAGACAAAGATACTCAGACACGAAAGGGAGAAGGCCATGAAAAGACAGAGACAGAGATTGGAAGGATTCATCTTAAAACCAAGGAATGCCGAGGGTTTTTAGCAATAATCAGAAGGTAAAAGAGGTAAGGAAGGGACCACTGCCTTGCTGACGATTTAATTTCAGACTTCTGCCCTCTGGAACTTAGAAATGTTTGTTTTGTTTTGTTTTAAGCTATCAAGTATGTGGTACTTCACTATGGGAGCCCTAGGAAATGAATATACATATCTCACCAAGTACTTTGCAAAGTAAGAGCTCACTAATGGGAAACTATTCTTATTTATGGGTGATAAGCTTATTTTTACTTTATGGCTTATTCTCCCCATAATATAAGTGACTTTATTATTTCCAGTTTTCAAAAAAGCAACTTGGAATCAGAGGCTAAATATTTTTCCAAAGGGCACAAAGTTAAGAAATAACAGACATCTATTTTATATTTACTTGATTATAAATACTCAATCTAATTTTTAAAGTCAATTGATTTCTTGATTTAAATTCTACCCCAAATACTGACAGATAATTAAGTGAGATTGTCTGCACTATATTTTGAAGTGCTGATCAGTTAATTTTAACATCACCATGTGCCTTTAGGTCCCTGTATAATACATATAATAGCATAGGGAATTTCAGATATTTGCATAATTTTCATTGACCAGTTTTAAAAAGCCTGATAGACAAGGCCTTTAAATGGTGATAGTTCATGTAACTAGAGTTCAAAGATACAACAATTTGGCATGGCCAATCATGCTGATACTGAAGTGCTTTATATGAGCAAATATCCTTTCCATTAGAAGAAAATAGGCTTGGCTAAGAGGTCAAATTCATATCTTTACATAGTAAAGAGAACGGATTCAGCAATAGCCTTTAAAGCTGTGTTAGGTTATTGTTTCAATTCCCTGAGAAACTGTACCTCAGAAAGCCATGAAAGGGGAAATTTGAATCAAATATTTAAAGTTCACAAAATGTCTCCTGAAATGTCATTGATGTTTCTTCCAAGTTATGAATCATGTTGTATAACCAATAAGCACATTGCTTATCTCCATGACTCATTCTACAAATAACCACAAATTTCCACTAAAGGAAGAAAGCAAGTACTAGCAGATGACCCTAGACTCCTTTGCTACATAGAACTTTACACATCCTGATGACCCTACCAAGGGGAACCGTGTTTTCCCATTTGTCAAAGCCCAATTTGAAATGTCCTTGCCTCCAAGAGTGCCTCTTCAGCCCAGCCCGTATTGTTCTCCATTCTCTCACACCCTATTGAGCCTTTCCTTAATATATTTTCTTTTCTAAAATTATTTGTGTACTTACTATGGGCCTGGAATTGTGCAGGACACAATATACATATTAGTCCATTTATTGTTCAGAAAAAGTTATGAGGTAGAAATTTTAGTAGAAGCTCTCCCTCAGGCTGAAAGTTCAAATCATGCTGAACTTTATACTGTATCAATCTCCAGGGAGGCTGAGACGGGAGGATGAGGGTTCGTGGCCAGCCTCAGCTACCTAGTGAGGCACTCCGCAACTTAGACCCTGTTTCAAAATAAAGAATACAAAATAGGGCTAGGGGTGTAGCTCGGAGGTAGAATGCCCCTGAGTTCAATCCCCAGTACTGCAAAAAAAAAAAAAAATATCCAGAAACTCAGACAAGCCTCATTTCTTCCAGCACTTCTTATAAGCAAGAAAGTAAAATTACACACTTAACAATCTCCATAGCACTTCATACAGTTCCAGGTTTCAAGTAGGCATTCCCCAAATACTTGTTGAATGATGGATATTTGGTTGAGAAGAAAAGTGCTCTAGCGGAAGGAATATTCTATTGGAAATCAAGAGACATAAATCACGGAACTGTATGATCTTCAGGAAACAATCTCTCTGAACTTCATTTTATATTCTATAATATGAGGGCAGCAGATAAGGAGACCTCTGACATCTTTCCTGTCTCTGACACTATAATAGTCTAAAAGTTCTACAGAAGTATTACTTGGAATGCAAAAAAGCTTTAGATCACAATCAACGTAGGCTGGAGAAATATTTTATGAACATTTTGATGTATGACTTCATAGGACATGAACCTACCAGAACTGTACAGAAACCTCAGTAACACAGAAAAATGAAACAAAACTTTTCATGTAATGGCAGTGCATAGATTAAACTTTTTTTTTTAAAGGAAATGGCAAATTAGCCTCTTGATAAATCTTCCTGCCTCTTTTTCCATCTTTTCTCTCTAATTTCAATCAAATTATGGTATCAGCCCGATTATAACTCTTTTTGGAAAAAGATCAAATCTTTAAAGTGGTTTTGAAGGCTCCCCTGAATCTGACACTTTCCCAGAACTCTAAGCTGAACTTTCACCTCTCTGATTCAAAATCTTTATTCTAGGGTTCCAGTCATGTGCAACCTTTTACAGATACCCAAATGAACCACAAGTACAAAACTCTGCTGGCTTTTGAATATATCATTCCTTTTGCCAGGTAAAGATAATCACTCACCAATAAAAATGAGGTTATATTACAGGTGAAAAATTAAATGTTTATAGCACCAATATTCACAATAAACAAAAGGTGGAAAGAATACAAATATCCACTAACTAATGGATAAATAAGTGAAAAGTGCTATATACATACAATGGAGTATTATTAAGCCACAAAATTGAATGGAGTACTGACAGAGGCCATCATATGGATGAAATGTGAAAATATGCTCAGAGAAAAAAGAGACATGAAAGGTCACTTATATGACTGCATTTATATGAAATGCCCTGTATGATTGCATTTGTATGAAATGTCTTGAATACGTAAATCCATAGAGACAAAAGGTAGATCAGTAGTTGGCAGGGCTGAATGAAGGGAGAGAAAGGAGTGACTGCTAATAGGTATGATGTTTCTTTTTAGAATGATAAAATGTTCGAAATTTAGCTTTTAGTAATGGCTATACCACTGGATGAATACTATAAGAAATTAAATTGTACAATTTAAATGGGAAAATCATATCTGTTTAAATTGTGTTTAGATAAAACCATTAAATTCAATTGAGGATGCTTTGGAAATAATTATACAAGGATCAGAGCGACAAGACAGGACAGGACAAAATTTGGGCTGAATTTGGGCTGGAGCGTAAGTCCCTCAGTTTGGTGGTGCATGCCTATAATTCCAGTACTTGAGCAGCTAAGTCAGAAGGATTGCAGGTTCGAGGACAGCTTCAGCAACTTAGTAAGACTCTTAGCAACCTAGCAAAACCCTGTTTCAAAACAAAAAAATAAATTAGGGCTGGGGTGTAGCTCAGAGGGAAAATGCCCCTGGGTTCAATTCCCAGTAACACACACACACACACACACACACACAAACACACACACACAACAATATTAGTTTGTGTGGGGATTAAATGAGATAGTGTAGGTAAAATGGTTTGTAAGCTGCAAACTGCTATTCAAATGTTAAGAACCAGTAAAGTAATACCTAATTATAAATGTAAAATATTAATAATAGTAATTATTATTATTATATAGAGTAGGTATATAAAGTCTAGTGTATGACACCTATACTGTTATTACTACTCCTGTAAGTCCCCATTCATAGCAACAAAATTGACTGTAGATGAATAACAGCATTCCTCATCACCCCTAATTAATTACTAATATGAAGTTATTTATTATACTTAGGCAAGTAAGCTTTTTCCATAAGTCTCTGAGCTCCACATTTTCATCTAATGCTAATACAGTAAAAGTAGTTTTGTTTAGAAATATATATACATATATATATAATAACTCTATGGAAAATATTTAAAAGCCAAACTTTATAATACGACATTAAAGAGGCAGGTAAGAAAGAGAAGAGGAATGCATCTACTTTTATAAATCTTTACTAAGAATCTTAGGGCTGGAAGAGAGAAGAAAATATCTATAGTGGTGATTTTTTTTCCTCCTTAAATCTAATGGACAGCCAAAAACCAATCTGTTGTTTGTATAGAAAAAATGCTAGTAAAATAGGAAGAAAGTACACTTGGGGGAACATCTGTTCTGAGAAACCACTTGAAAAGTAAGCATGGGGAAACATTTGCACAACACACAAGCAAATACTGTGTTACAGCAAAGGAGGCGGGCTAATGCAGGAATGATCTTTATGTGTAAATGCATGTAAGATATGGAAACTTAGGTAAAAATATAACATATTGCATATTTTACTCTTCATAGTTATTTGCAAATATATATTTAATACTAGGCTGCCAGGGTTACCATCATGAAAACAGTGACTATAAATAGCATCCATTGCTGGTGCATAAGATAACCTCCCACCTTCCTTGTGATATGTTCACTTGACATAGAACAGAGTTAAAGTAGAGGATTCACCTCTGCTTTCATGGATCTCTTGCTAACTTAGGCACAGTAAATGTCTAAAAATCACTTTGACCCTCACTATGATGTATAATTAGAATGTACCAATGAAAGTATAAAAATAAAAACAAAAAAACAACTGATCTTTTTAGATTCATTTTGTATCTTGCTACTTTTCTGAATTTTTTAATCAGCTCTATAAGTCTTTTGGCTGAGTTTGTTGGGTCTTCTAAATATAGCATCATGTCATCTGCAAATAGAGATAATTTCAGTTCTTCATTTCCTATTTCTATTCCTTTAATGTTCTTTTATCACTCTGGCAAGAGTCTCAAGTACTATATTAAAAAGGAGTGGTGACAGTGGACATCCTTGTCTTGTTCCTGATTTTAAAGACAATTCCCACAGTTTTTCTCCATTCAAATGATGTTGTCTTTGAATTTATTGTATACTGCCTCAATGATGCTGAAGTAAGTTCCCTCTACTTCAGTTTTCTGCATGATTTTTAACATGAATGGGTGTTGGATTTTGTCAGATGCTTTTTTAACATTTTGAGATGATTGTGTGATTTTTGCCATTAGTTCTCTTTATGTGGTGAATAACATATATTGATTTGTGCATGTAGAACCAGCCTTGCATCCTTGAAATGAAACCAACTTGGTCATTGTGAGAAATTTTCTTGATATAGTTTTAAATGCATATCACTAGTATTTTGTTTAGAATTTGTGCATATATGCTTATCAAGGATATTGATCTTTAATTTTGTTTGAGAGACCTTTATTTGGTTTTAGTATTAACATGATAATGGCCATAGACAAATGGAGCAGAATAGAAGATGATACAGAAACAAATCCACACACTTATATCCAATTGATTTTCTTTAGTTTTATTGTTTTTGTGTTTGTTGTTCTAGGGATTGAACCCAGGGATATTTTACCTCTGAGCTACACCTGTAGCCCTATTTCATTTTTCATTCTGAAAGAGGGTCTTACAAAGTTGCAGAGGGCCTCACAAGGTTGCTGAGGCTGTCCTCAAATCTGTGATTCTCCAGTCTCAGGTTCTTAAGTACTGGGATTATAAGTGTGTGCAACTTCCAGGTGTGGTGGTACATGCTTGTAATCCCAGTACTTGGGAGGCTGAGACAGGAGGACTGGAGGTTGATAGCCAGCCTCAGCTACTTAGTGAGGCCCTCCACAACTTAGTGAGTCTCTGTTTCAAAATAAAAAATAAAAACTGGGCTGGAGTGTATCTTGGAGGTAGAATGCCCCTAGGTTCAATCTCTAGTATCTGAAAAAAATAGTGTGTGCAACCATACCTGGCTTGCCAACTGATTTTTGAAAAAGGCACCAAATGTATACATTAGAGAAAGGAAAGCATTTTCAGGTATTGGGAAAACTGGTTTTCATTTGTAGAAAAATGAAACTAAATCTCTGTCACCCTGCACAAGAGTCAACTCAAGATGAATCAAAGACCTGGAAATTAGATGAGAGACTTGGAAGTTACTAGAGGAGGGCATATGTCCAACACTCCAACATGTACACTTTGGTAGAAACTTCCTCAATAAAACATCCAAAGCTCAGAAAATTAAAAGAAGAATTAATGCATGGAGTGGCACTAAACTAAAAAGTTTGTATTCACTAAAGGAAACCAGCAAGAGTCTAAAGAGAGCCTAGAAAATAGAAAAAATGGCAACTATTCCTCTTATAGAGGACTAATATCTAAAATATACAAAGTACTTAAAACACTTGACACTAATTAAACAAATAACCCAATCAAGAAATGGGCATTTGAACTAAATAGACACTTCACAGAGGAAGAAATACAAATGACCAATAAATACATGAAAAAGTGTTCAACATCATTGGCAATCGGAAAGATGCAATAAAAACTACATCGAGATTCCATCTAACCCCCATCAGAGTGGCTATCATCCAGAATAAATGTTGTTGAGGATGTAGAGAAATAGAAACTCTTCTACACCACTGGTGAGATTATAAAGTAGTGCAGTTTTGGAGATTCCTCCCCCAAATCTAGGAATGCATATACCATGCATATACCATGCATACACCCCTGGGTATCTTTCCAAAGAGACTGAGATCAGAATGTGATACATGCATATCCATGTTTATAGCAGCACAATTCACAACAGCCAAATTATGGAAGCAGCCTAGGTGTCCATCAACAGATGAATGGATTACGAAATTATGGAATATACACACAATGGAATTCTAATCAACAGTAAAGAAGAATGAAATGTCGTATGCAGGAAAATGGATAGATCTGGAGAACATTATGTTAAGTGAGGTTAGCCAGTCACAGAAAGTGAAAGGTCATACATTTTCTCTCATGTGCAGAAGCTAAGGAGTAATCTGGATACAAAACAACTTTTAGATGATGGAGGAGAAACTCCAGTGGAGCCAAGGAGGTGTTCTAGGGGAGGAGGTAGGGGGAATTAATGAAGGAAACACTTCCATTGATGTTATATACATTTGTGAGAATACCAATTTCAGTCTCAATATCCTGTATGGGGAAAGAGGGGGGAGCCGAGGTAACAAGTTCACCAAATGTTGTGTGCCTGTATATATGTCACTATCACTCTGAAATGCATTGTGATGTGAGACTATAATGTATCAATTAAAGTGTATTAAAAACAAAAATCAAATCCTAACATATATAACTATATAGAAATGAATGCAAAGATAACCCTGATCACACACACAAAGATAATTTAAAAAGTATAAAAATGGAATAACCTGTGTGGGGCTAATCAAGAAAGGTCTCAACTGTCCTTGAGCCAAATCCAATGGAAAGTTCTGTTTAGTTTGCAAACACATATAAATCATGCTAAACATTTAAAAATTGGAAGAGTTCCAATAAGAATTTAGGTATATTTCTTTCTCTGGAAAAATCACTTGATCAAACAAAACTGGGCCTGCATTCTCTCATGGCAATAATTGTCCTGCTTTGATTTGAAGCTGCTTGTGGTAGATAAAGTCCAAAGTCTCTGTCTACCACAGACCCCTTCACTCCACATTAATCACTAATGCATTGGTTAAGAAGCCTGAAGTAAACACTAACCAGAGCAGAAACTCTCAAACCTCAGTGTGTATAGGAAACTTTTGAGGTGCTAAGCACAAATAACAATTTCCTGGAATGTGCCTCTGATTGGCAATCTTTGTGCCTAAGGATACATGAATATACGTTTTTTATTTAACTTTATTTTTAATTGGTGCATTGTAATCATACATCTTTGTTAGGTACAAGTTGGTAAAGGCATACATGCACACATTTCTTATCTAACCCTTCCCCAATTCCCACCCCACTCCCTCGCCCTCCCTCCTTCTCAAGTTCAATTTAGTGATTGACTTTGATATGTTTGTGAATGTACATCATGTGCATTAGGGTGTTTCCCCCTCCCACATCACCTTCCCTTAAGTAATTTTCTTTGTGCACCTAAGGTTTCTCCTTCTTCATCTGGAGTCCCTATTATGCCCCATTTTCTCCCTAGCTTCCACATATTAGGGAGAGCGTACGATTTTTTCCTTTTCGTGACTGAGTAATCTCACTTAACATACTGTTTTCCAGTTGCATCCATTTCCCTGCAAATGACGTGATTTTGTTCTTCTTTATGGCTGAGTAAAATTCCATTGTGTATATATCCCATAGTTTTGTAATCCATTCATCTGTTGATGGACATCTTGGCTGGTTCCATAGTTTGGCACTTTCAAATTGTGCAGCTATAAACATAGATTCACATGCATCGGTCTGATAGTTTGGTTTCCATTCTTTTGGGTAGATACCCAGAAGTGGTATTGCTGGATCATATGGTAGGTTCATTCCCATTCATCTGAGGATCCCCCATACTGTTTTCCAAAGTGGATGCACTGATTTGCAATCCCACCAACAATGTATTAGGGTTTCCACTTCTCCACACCCTCACCAGCATTTGTTGTCGTTTGTGTTCTTGATGATTGCCATTCTGATTAGGGTTAGATGAAATCTCAAGGTAGTTTTGATTTGCATCTCTCGGATTGCTAATGAGGTTGAACATTTCCTCATCCATTTATTGGCCGTTTGTATTTCTTCTTTCGTAAAATGTCTAGCATTTTGAATATTTCTTAGGTATACACAAGTTTGAGAACCATTATTCTGATCCATTGCCACTCCAACTTACTGATGGAAGATGAATCTTCATCAATTTCCATATGATGCTTTCTTCTCAAAAATCTTCAATGAATTCCCTTTATTTACTGGATAAAGTTCAAATTAGTAGGTTTGTCAGACAGAGCCAAATATGATCCATTCTGGACCATTCTAGATAAAAGGTTACATTATTTTCTAGCTGCATGCATTTTTTGTTCTTTTCAATTTAAACTGCTCTTTCAGAAGAGTTTTTTTCTTTTTCTTTTTCTTTTTTTTTTTTTTTGGTGCTGTGGATTAAACTCAGAGGCATTCTACCTTCAAGCTACTCTCCTAGCCCTATTTTATTTTTTATCTGGAAACAGTTTTGATAAGTTGCTGAGGACTTCACTAAGTTGCTGACACTGGCTTTGAACCTGCGATCATCCTGTCTCAGTCTCTCAAATCCTGGGATTACAGGTGTGCACCAAGCCAGCTGAGGATTTTCTTTATAGGTGAAAATCTTTTTCTTATCTACCAGTTAATTGATACAGAGATGAATACATGATTTAAGTTAGACCAATCAGAAATTTCCCCCACTTTTTCTCCTTAGGATGTTATAAAATTCAGAATCTCTTGACATTCTTGATACAGACACGTGAGGCAGAAATGCAAAGAAAGAACTGGAATGGGCCCATCATCTGAACTTTTACAAACAACTGAATCAGTAATTTTAATGCACATGATGTATTTTCAAAAACTTTGGAATAAATAAACATTAACCTGGAATTAATACTTATCTATAATTTTGGCTCCACACATAACTTACCAATTGACTTGGTACCCATCAGTCACAGTTTCTGAAGGCCAGTTTTTCCACTGGTAAAATTTACGGGTGAAACAATAAACATAATTATCCAAAAATGAAATCATTGGGGAATACACATTTTTCTTCTTCATGCACCTTGTTTTTTAAGTTTCTTCAGTAAACTCTTCTTACTTCGCACAGTACAATATGAATTTGTCCCAAGCATAACTGCATGATGGTTGGAAAGCACAAAAATAACTACCCTGGCCGGGCGTGGTGGCGCATGCTTGTAATCCCAGCATTCCGGAGGCTGAGACCGGAGGATCCGGGTTCGAGGCTAGCCTCAGCTACCTAGTGAGGCACTCTGAAACTTGGTGAGACTCGGTTTCAAAATAAAGAATAAAATATAGGGCTGGGGGTGCAGCTCGGAGGTAGAATGCCCCTGAGTTCAATCCCTAGTACCGCAAAAAAAAAAAAATAACTACCCTGCATGATAAGAGTTGAACCAGATGATGTAGAAGTGTTTTTTCCCTCATTGACTTCAGAGAAATTTCTATGGAGAAAAACAAAAAGCAATAGCCAGAAGCAGAGATGATAAATGTTAGCTTAAAAGGAGAACACTTGGAAGTCCCCACTGAAGCTGAAGCTGAGACTGAAGCCAGAAATCAGAGGTGGACAGATCAAATGTAATACAAGGGTACAAAAAGGCATCTGTTATAGGGTCTGGTTCAAACCTTTGGTTGTTGCAATTTTAATATAAACTTTATGCCTAAAAGCAGTAGCAGTGAATTAAACAAAATATTGTTTACATGTCTGATGTCTTTAGCATTAGCTAAGTATACCATTCCTACAATATTCCCCAAAATGACATTTGGAAAATTGTCCTGGGAAAGAATTTTTTTTAATATATGTGATGTTTTAAGTAAGATTATATACACAAGGTTGTTTATTTGGAAAAAAATATTCAAGAATATGAAACGTATGAAGGGTGACATGGTACATTTGATAAGCTACCAGAGGGTCCAAGAATAATATAAAATATTTATATATGCACATACAAATATATATAAGAATATATAGGTATCTGAATTTACAAAACACAAAAATAGATAATTTTGAAAATTCATTGAGGAGAAAGATGCCTCGTACTTATGATACATTGTAAAACAAATCATCAATTTAGTTGTAAGCAAATTATTTGATAGCTTGTACAAGAGTTTTCTATTCTAAAAGAATAAAGTATCTCAGCTGTGTATATGGCTGCAAGATATTCAGAAGAAGATTCTGAGCAAGTTATATACTGAATGACTTAAAAATATTCTCAGCTGGGTGGGGTGGCACATGCACTGTAATCCCAGTACTTGGCTGAGACTAGAGGATCACAAGTTCAAGAACAGCCTCAGCAAGTAGTAAGATTTTCATCAACCTACTGAGACCCTGTTTCAAAATAAAAATAAAATAGGGCTAGAGGTATAGCTCAGAGGTAGAACACCTCTGGATTCAATCCCTAGCACCAAAAATAAATAAATAAATAAATAAATAAATAAATAAATAAATAAATAAATAAATAAATAAATAAATAAAAATTCTCTCTCTTTAGTCATAAGCAAGTCATATTATGTTAGAGCAAATGTTGGAAAAAATTATGAGATATATTCAAGTAGATAACAAAGCATTTTAAATCTTTTAGACTATGAAGAAAACACAAAAACACGAAAAAAAATGTATTGCCAATCTAACCACCCTATTTATCTTATAACCACTTGAAAATACACAATAAATGATAGGAGAAAGAGATGTTAAGAGTGAAAACCTGAACAATCTAAGCTAATCGTGTACAATGTGCATAAATAGACTTTTTAAATGTAGATTTTAAGTCACAAGTAATTAATTAAAGGAAGGGAGCATCCCAAAGTAAGTTTCCTTTTGGTGCCAAAACACAGTGTCCTGTTATTTGAAAAGTGCCAAAAACATTGATTGACCTAAAACATTGATTAAGAGCTGATTGTTTCCAGCAAATACTTTAGAAAGTCTCTCCAGGGGAGCTGGGCTAACATTGGAAAACAAAATTGGCATAACTGAAAGGTTGCAAATTCTTTAAATAAACATGCCATTAGTTTTCAGCATTGTTAATTTCATAGTTTTTGTTTTGATACAAGCTATCAAATCGCTTAATTTTGAGCTTTTAAGCATGTGTCTTATTATGTGAAAATGGATAAAGGTGTAAAAGTGTATAACTATACCTTGAAAGTAAATACTTTATATCTACTAGTTAAATGTACTAGTAATAAATTTTACTTTTTTTGCATAGTGATCTCAACATGCCAAAATGCCTTTGTTCCAGGGTGGAGTTATGGGTCCAAACATTTCATTTTCCAATGCAGATTAGGATTTGCCAAATATACTTTATAATTCAATTTTTAATGGTTGAGGAAATTATATACCATAGTATTAATGAATACCAGTTAGAATTCAACACAGAATCCCTTCACATACTGAATATATTAAAATTATCACATTATAGCTTGTCTGAAGAATAATTTTCTCACAAGCAGATTTCATTCTTTTTTTTCAAACATGGAGGAAATCACACAAATTGTACAGACACACAAAATACTTGTCTTCATGAAAATATAAAGATTCAACTAGTGTTTAGATTATTTCAATTTCTATCATGAAGCCAGACATGGTGGCACATGCTAGTCATCCTAGTACTTGGGAAGCTAAGGTCAGGGTCAGCAACTTGATGAGACCCTCAATAACTTAGTGAGATCCTGTTTCAAAATAATAAAATATGGCCTGAGGGAGTAGCTTAGAGGTAGAATGACTAGTTTCAATTCCCAGGACCACAAAAGGCAGTTCAGTTATGAAATATTAAAAAGACATATGTTATTTCCATAATCAAGATTTGCTTTTGTTTGCTTTGTTTTGTTAATGGCTTTATTAGATATGACTCACATACCATGCAATTCAACTATTAAAAGTGTAAAAATCAATAGTTTTTTGGCGTACCCTGGATTGTAAAACCACAAGCACAGCAAACATTTTCATCACCCCTCATCTCTGTACAAATTTAGCCATTAACTCTCAGATCTTCTCTCCCTCCAGTCATAGGTAACTACTAGTTTGATTTTTATCTATGTAGATTTGCCTTGTATGGACATTTGACATTAAATAAGGCATACCTACATAGTCTTTATTGGATGGTGTTTCCACCTGCCAGCATGTTTTCAAAACTCATCTACAAGCCGGGCGTGGTGGCGCACGCTTGTAATCCCAGCATTCGGGAGGCTGAGACCAGAGGATCCGGGTTTGCGGCCAGCCTCAGCTACCTAGTGAGGCACTCCACAACTTAGTGAGACTCGGTTTCAAAATAAAGAATAAAAAATAGGGCTGGGGGTATAGCTCAGAGGTAGAATGCCCCTGAGTTCAATCCCCAGTACCGCAAAAAAAAAAAAAAAAAAAAAAAAAAAAAAAAAAAAAAAAAAAAAAAAAAAAAAAAAAAAAAAAAAAAAAAAAAAAAAAAAAAAAAAAAAAAAAAAAAAAA
>PVLC010003514.1:0-19251 GCA_004027655.1 Graphiurus murinus | reverse complement strand
GATAGATATTTGAGTTATTTTCACTTCATATTTAACCTCTGAGGAGATACTAGACTGTGTCCATAGCAGCTGTCTTATTTTAAATTCGCATAAGCAGTGTATGATGGTTCTAGTTTTTCTATATACATCATAATACTAGTATTTTCATTTTTATTGTGGGCATCCTAGTGTATGAATGGGTATCTCATTGTACTTATGATTTGTGTTTCTTTCCTAATGATGTTGAGCAATTTATCATGGGATAATTGACCATTTGCATATTTATCCTATAGATAAAGTACTATTTTTGTTCAAGTTTTAGTTGGAGTGTCTTTATATCACTGAATTATAAAAGTTATTTGAGTATTCTGTGCTTAAATTTCTTATCAGATATATTTTGCAAATATTTTCTCCATTATGTGGTGTTTTTACTTTCTTGATGTCTTTTGAATCACAGATACTTTTAATTTTGATGAAATCCAATTATCTGTTTTATTTTTTGTCTTTTGGGATATAGGAGTCATATCTAAGAAATTATTGCCTAATCCAAGGTCATGAAGATTTATATACATGTTTTTTTCTGAGTTTTAGAGTTTTAGCTCTTCCATTTAACTACTATGGAATTCTGGTAGTTTTGTTGGTCATTTAGCTAAATATTAGTAGTATGGCATTTTAGTAGTCACACATTTTACTTTTTTCTAGTCATACCCAGATGTTAAGCTTCACTAGTTGCTGGTTCATTGCTCTATTGTTTTGATAATGTTCTGGATCCTAAACTGCTCCATAGTCTGGTCCAGTCCAATTGAGTCACTTTTCAGGACTAATTATTGTGGCGGGTATTTGAGGTTTCTTCTTATACCAGGAGCTGTTTTTTTTCCTGATTTGCTTTTGTAAAGTTTGGCTGTGTCTTTTCCTGATTTTCCTTGGTAAAGTTACTAACCTGTTGTTTAGCTTGTTGATATCATGGAGTGACCACCCTTCTTTTATTTGCCTACAGTCACTATTCTTTTTAAGAAACTTCTTATGATGAAACTTTCTCATACTCCATTACAAAGTCACTCTGTGGAGCATTTCAGAGATCTCTATTCTTATGAAATTTCTCTTTAGAGGTAAAAAATAATTTCTGGGCTAGTACTTTGGATGCTGGACATGGTGGTACCCTATGGTCTTTTTTGCTTGTTTCTCCCATTGGAAAAGTTTACCCCATGAGTAGGTAAATTGGTGGAGATGAAGCCCCCAACTTTTCTACTGCATTCACCTAGAATGTAAACTGTGAAAGAAGTAGCATGGCGAAATGAGAAATGCTGACATCCTGTCCTTCCCAGGTGATTCAGTAACCCTTGATTTTGAGCTGGGAAGAGAGAGATCCCTGTGTTCTTGTCTATATTGGTGTGGAGTGGAGTTTCTCTCATGCCAAGGTGGGCGGGGTGATAGAGACTGGGTTCTGGTTCAAATGTATGTAACAGATTCTTCCCATTCTTACCAAGTTGTAATGAATTTCTTTAACAGGAAATGTTTCTTCATTTGCTGTTTGCTCTTAGTTTTATTTATAGACATGTTAAATATGTATATAGACATAGATGTATTAGCTAATATATAGATATAGATATAGTAGATAATTATATATATATGTATATAATTGTATATATATATATATATATCATAGAGTGTTCTACCTATATCAACTCTCCCTCTTTACCTATATATATATATATAATCTCTCTCCATCTATATCTGTTTATATCTATATCCCTATATATTTATAAATTATGCTTCTTTTATTGTGGAATCCATAGAAATCCTCATGCTGCCATTCCAGAAGTGTACCTTATTTATCTTTGAAGAAACATGAAGTTATTAATTATAAAATTTATAGTAATTCTCCCTTATTATTGAGAATCTGCCTGCTTCATCCAGCCAATTATTACTTATCTAGTCTTACCTATAATTACATTACCACTAAAATTTGAATTTATTAGATGATGATGTTTTTGAAGGCTAAAGCAATCAAAGCTTATACTAGATATAAAATGACTCCTAAAGAGCTCATTTATTAATATATAGGGTTGATATAGCTGAGTCATGAGGTTGTAATTCTAGTAGTGGATAAATCTGTTGTCATGGATTTCTTTGGATGTAGCTGGAGAGGAGGGTCCTTGGGGGGGCCACCTTGGAGGTTATATATCTCCATTTCTCTTGCTTCTGGTCTGCATGACGTGAGGTGTATAGCCCATGTGTTCTCCCTCTCTCCACCTCCACCCGCATGGACTGAACACATAACCATAAGAAAAGAAATCTTATTTCCTCTAAGTTACATGGTCAGGTCTTTAGATTATGGTTGTGAGAATGCTGACTGGAATAGAAAATGGTACCAGGAGTGGGGTTGCTGCTATATCTAAATTTCACCATATGGATTATGATTCTTTGGAACTGGTTTATGAGAAGAAATTGAAAGGACCAGAATATGGCTAGAAAGGTGACTGATAGAGACTGTGCTCAGGAGATGCAGGAAGTGGAGCTGCAAGATCAAATGCTTGCCCTGCCAGATTTTATTACTGATTTGGTCCCATTCTTTCTTTCTATGACCCTATTTATCCGTTTGTGAATGCCAGTGTTTACAACTTGCCATTGTATATTGGATGCATGCAACTTACTTTTTATTTTGATCTTCCTTGTCTTTTGTAGGAGCTCCCAAGAGTTGACCTTGAGTCTCAGAGGAGACTTTGGGCTTTGGGACTTTTCATTGATGCTGTAACTGTTAAGACTATGGGAAATCCTATAGAGGACTAACTAAATTTTGCATTCTGAACTGGAATGAGCTCTTTAGGGATGAAAAGTGGAATGTAATAATTATGTACAAAATGTTCCCTAAAGAATGAATTCATTAATGTTTGGAACTGATGTAATTGATTCATGAGGGTTATGATCCAAGAAGTGGATAAATCCACTGTAGTGGATTTATCTGGGTGGTGACCCAGGCCAGTAGGGTGTGGCTAGAGGTGAGTCTCTGGTGGTGAGGTCTCAGGGATTATATACAGTTCCTCTTCCCCCTGCACTCCCTCTCTCTTGCTTTTGGTCTCCAAGATGTAAAGAGCTAGGGAGAAATTGTGACACAAGAAGGACTCCAAATACAGAAGGAAAAACCCTAGTGGAGTTACAGAAGGGATCTAAGGAGAGGAGGTGGGAGGGGGGAGGGAGACTCAATGAGGAAAACAGTTCAATGGACATGATGTACGTACACGATTTTATCAATGTGAATCACAGTGCCATGCACGGGGAAGATGAGAGAGTGGGGTAAGAACTGGGGGAGGGCTCATGTGCTGTTTGCATGTATGCCTTTAGCACTCTGCACTTCATCATGATGTATGACTTCAATACACCAATAAAAAACATTAACAATGAATGTTAAGACATGATAAAAGTCAACATTTTATTAAATCTAAATATTTATATTCATAATCTCATTCTGTAGAACAAATGATTCCGATTTTGTTTTTAAACATAATAGTATCAAAATGTTAGTCAGCAGCATTTATTGAGGTCCCATTGAACCAGCACTGCATTATACTTGAAATATAAGAAAATCCCATTGCAGTGCCTTAAAAAGGTTGTGGTTTATTCATACAAAAAGATTCCCAGGTTTTAGCAACTTAAGGATGGTAATGGATGTCCACAAAGCTACCAGTAAACTAGGTTATTTTTTAATTTTTATCTTCTGCCATTCTCAATGTGTTGCCTTCTGCCTCCACTTTTGATAACAAGATAACTGCTATGTCTTCAGGTTCCATATTCTGGACATAAAGGGAGAAGTAAAAACCTACAAAAGAAAAAGAGTGAAAATGTATAGTAGTCATTTATATATAAGGGTTTTAAGACCCAGTAGTATAGTATTGAGTGCAAGTATGGATTTGAAGGTCACTGGTATATACATAGTGTTAAATCCATGGGACTGGCTAAGGTGAACTATGGAGAGTTGAAGTTGAAAAGATTAAGGGTGACAAAAAAGAATCCTAGACAATGCTACCACTTAAATCTCAGATGACCAATAAATACATGAAAAGATAAACAACATTATTACACATTAATAAAAGGTAATTTAAAGTACAATGTGATATCACACATGCACATGTGCCACACGCACACACACACACACACACACACACACACACACACACACCATAATAGGTACATGTGAAAATACCAAGTCTTCAAAATGATATGAAGGAATCTGAGCACTCATACATTACTGGAACTGTAAATTAGTAAAACTATGTTAGAAGACTATTTGAAGAATCTACAAAACCTAAACATCATATGGCTCAGCATTTATATTCTTATCCAAATGTCCACAGAATGGGTATTTATGTGCACATAAAAGTATGCATAGAAATGTTCACAACAGTGTTATTCATAAGAGGCAAAAATTTCAACAACCCTAATGTAGAAACGATAGAATACATTGCAGCGTATTTATACAACTGAATATTAAACAGAAATAAAATAAATGAATAAATAAATGCTACCCATGACAACACGGATGATTCTCACAGACATAATGTCAAATGAAAGAAATAACATAAAAAGAGTACCTATGGAATAAAAAGAGTATATATAGTGATAAAAGACAAAATGGTAGCTATTTGTTGATGGATATACACTAGAAAATATATGAGAGAGGCTTTTGAAATTCTAGAAATATTATGTATCTTTCTGTCCATTTATTTATACATCTATTTACTCATCCATCCCAGTAGTAATGAATATCCCTAGTGTACTGTTTGTAGTCTTGAAACATAACTTTCCATTCAAAGAAACTAGGACTTTCTTTGCTTTCCTAAAATATAAAATGTTTAATAATAAAGTATTAAGTATATTAACCAATTTCTATAATTTGTAAGAACATTTTTGTGCTTTTGATAAAACAATTTTTAACTAAAAAAGAAACTAGGATTTCTTGAGGAATACAACTGATTCCAATCTGAGGCAGGAAATGTAGAATAAGGGAGAAATCAGGTAGAAAAGAAGCCATTAATGATTATGTCTGTGATGTCAAAAGAGCTCAAGAAGACCCCTTAGAAAAACTCTCTGGCCAAATATAAGACAATTTGAGTTTCCATAAGAATAAAAATTGCAAACAATTAAAATCCATTGAGTATATTTGATCTCCTGGGTTTTTAATTAATTAAATTGGAAAGTACTGAGTGTTTATCTTCTGAGGAAAACAGAAATGATTCAAAGTCTCAAAAATTAAGCAGTTAAACAGAATAAATCATGTATTCATACTGCTTTTCTTTTGCAAATTTTATCAACTGATAAGCAAAATGTAGATGAGGAGTTTGTCCTCAAAATTTTTCAAGCAAATACACATACACAAAATAATTGAGTTAGTATATATTAATTTTCTTCCCAATGAATCTATGCTTCAAATATCAATATTTTCTAGCAGAGAGAAAGAAGAGATTCCTCGTAAAAGAACACAATACTGTTTCTATTTTTGATGAAGGATTTGAACCTGAGTCTGGTCAAGCTCTGGATATAGTTGCCAATCTTCAGGAAGTAAGAATGCAGAAAAATGTTTGGAACTACATGATGAGTACAATCAACAAAATTCAGACTACAGGGGAGTTTATAATTTTAGTTGTTCAGGTTTTTTAGCAACTAAATTGCAAAAGAAGAAAGCAAAGAATGAGAAAGTATATTAGTTGCCAGAGACATAAAATGTTTTATTCCATTTTATTATAAAAAGAAAGGTAAAAGTAGAGAAAATAATTCTTAAATTGAAAATAATTAGTAAAAATGAGATATCATTATTCAAGGAGACAAAAACAGAAAAATTTATACCAGCTCTGCCTCACTAAAGAAAAATTAAAGATAGCTCTTTTGGAAGAAGGGAATTATCTCAACTAGAAAATGAAAATGCAGGAGGAGATATGTGACACTGATATAGGTAAAGATATACATAAATACAAATGAATATTGGCTTGCATCAATAACTAAAATGTTATGAGGAATATAAAATAGATGTTTAAAGTATTCAGAGGTGAATATAAATTTAATTCAATCTTATACATTTCTTTATCATGAGAGTAGTGAAAATATTAACTATTAAACTGTGTTAAAATATGAATATTTTGTTCTTCAGGGTAATTGCTAGAAGAATAGGACAATATGTAACTATTAACTTACTGCAACAATGAAAGCATAGGAAAATTTGATTATTTTTAAGAGATATAAGAAAGGAAGAAGTAAAAAGATGAATATAGAATATATTTCTAAACGGAAAATTAGATGGTAATATGAACTCAACTCTATAGAAATTACATTAAGTGAAGATGAACAAAATATTCCAAATAAAAGATTAAGATGTAAGAATTGATTAAAAACTGGAACCAACTGTGCATTATTTAAAGTGATAATTAAATATTAAAAAATTAAAAAGTAAATGAAGTCATATATCATGTTAACACTATTCTGAAGTAATCTCATATATCTGTACAAAAATCAAACAAAGAAAATATTAGGTCAAAAGTATTACTAGGGATGGGGGGCTATTTGCAATGGTAAACTTGTCAGTCTAATAGGAAAATATCACAACTCTAAATCTTCATGTAGCTAACATTTTTGAAAGTATATTAAGTAAAATAACAAAAATACAAGAATAAGAAAAAAATCCATGTAGTGGTAATCTTCATAATATTTCTCTACAAGAGAAGAGCAGGCAAAAATGAAAAGGATTAAAAAATTGACCTAATTGAGATATATAGAACACTGTGCCTAACAATAATATAATTTTCTTTTCAAATGAACATGGATTACTTAATAGACCATAGACTAGTCGATAAAGAAAATCTCAATGCATTTCGATGTACTAAATTTCTCATATTATGCTTTCTGACCATAATTGAAAAGGGGTAAAACTTAATACAAAGGAAATAAATATAAAATTTTCATTCTTAAGAAATTAGGGAATCTATTTCTAAATAATCCAGGGAAGTCAGAGAAAATCAAAACGTAGGTTATCAAATATTTTGAAAGAAATAATAAAAAAATTAAAAAAAAAAAGAAATAATATTACAAAATGAAACTTGGAGAATTTGGAGAATGCCGCAAGTGCTTAGAAGGAAATTTAATTGTATAAGTTCATAGAGCATATGTTCTCCCTAATATGCGGATGCTAGGGAGAAGATGGGGTATAAGAGGGTCTCCAGATGAAAACGAAGAGACCCTCGAAAGCAAAGAAGTTGATTTAACCAAAGGGGTTGGACGGGGGGGGCACACTAATGTATATCAAGGTTACTCACTAAACTGAACTTGAGAGGGAGGGAGGGCAAGGGAACAGGGTGGGAATTTGGGGAAGGGGTCAAATGAGAATTGTGAGCACATATATTGTTATCAATTTGTACCTAACAAAGATGTATGCTTACAATGTATGAATAAAAATAAAAAAATTTAAAAACAGTTCATAGAGTAGACAGAAAAAATAAGTAACTAAATTTTTATCTCAAGTATCTAGAAAAAAATCAAGCATAAAGAAGTAGGGAAGAAAAACTAAAGATATAAGCAGAAATCAATGAGTTAGAAGTCACATATAAACAGAAAATTACTAAAGCCAAAAGTTGGTTTTTTAATATCATTGATATGAATGATGAATCTCTATATAAACCAATCATATAAATTAAAGGAAGATTAAGGGACATAATTATATATTCTGTAGACATCACATGACGATGAGAAGTTATTAGAATACCTTTATGTTGATATCTTTAACAATTCACTTGAAATGGAATATTATCCAAGAAACATAAGCTACCAATGATGACAGATGATATTAAATTTTTATGCCATTAAAAAGTTAATAAATTGTTAATTTTTAAATATTTAGGAAATAGAATCAATTTTGTACAAACTCTCCCAGAATATAGAATATTAAGAAGGAATATCTATTCACTCTATTCTTTAAGAACAGCAGAACCTCAATTCTACTCATTTACAAAGATGCAAAACTGGGGAAATATTAGCAAAATGAAATCACTGATCTATTAAAATAATAATGCATTACATTCAATTGAAAATTATTTTAGTTATCCAAAAGTGGTTTAGTATTAGAAAATCACTTACATTAACAGAAAAAAATCTTGGGCAATTCATAAGATCATCCTGATTGGTAAAAACAAAGTGTTTGAAAAATTTAGTTATCTGTTCATGGTAAAATTCTAAGCTATGTCTTAATCAGATTAAGGACATGTATTAGTTATCTACTACTTTCATAACAAATTACCAATAAATGACCAACTTAAAACAGGACACATTTATTATTGCAGTTTCTGTGTTTGGAAATCTGGGTAGTCTTGGCTGAAATTAAGTGACTGGCAAGTCTTCATTCCTTACTGGGGACTCTGGAACAGGGTCTACTTTCAAGGCCAATGAGGATTTTGCTCTGGATGAAACTTAAATTCCTGTTTCTTTGCTGGATTTCATTTGAGGATTGTTATGAGTTTCTAGAGACCTCTGTCTCATCCTTTCAAAGGGCCCGGGTACAACCCTTGTCATGCTTGGTATCTGAATTCCCTTTCTGAGGCGTTTCTCCTATCTCTTCTACTCACCTGTCTAACTTTAGGCAGAGAAATTACTCTTCTACGAAGGGCTCATGCAATTAGATTGTCCCTACACAGACATTCCAGGAAATCTCTCGATTTTTAAGATCCTTAGTCTTCATTACATTACAATGTCTCTATTTCCTTATAATTTAATATATTCAGAGACTCCAGAGATTAGGGCTCAGGCATCTGTTAGGGTCCATTTTGCCGACCACAGTGAATTCTTATAATTTTATGTTTTCTCAGCTTCAATTTTGAATATAAATTGGATTTTCTCATACCAGAAGCAGCCCTTCATCACCCTTGACACAGTTTCCAGTTCTCTATTTCTTTAGTTCCTGTTTTCAACCTAGATATTTACTTTATTACAGACACTTCCTGGTGATAACCTCCCTATGAGATGGCTAGATCAATCTATTTGACATGCCCCTCTGACCCCCACACCCAACATGACATGCACAGATAGGCCCCAGTGACCACCTCTCAGTCACGGGATGAATCAAGGAAGTTGTGTGTTCTAAGATTAATGATGTGGACTTGTTACAGAAAACATGCTTGAGTAATGCCCCAGATCCCTGTAAAGGTTTAGATCATAATTTAAGAAGGTTTCCCTTTTCCGATTGGCCTTGAGAGGCACGCAGCCCTCTTTTTTCTGGGATTTGCAAGGAGGTGGGTTTTGAGTATGCCCATGAGAAGTTCTCAAAGTGTGATCTTTGGACCAATAGCAAATACACTACCTGAGGTCTTGTCAGAAATGCAAATTATTTGACTCCATTATACACTGAATGACTCAGAAATCCTATGGTTAGTCTCACAAATGTGTGTTTTAACATACACTCCAGTTGGTTCTGATGTACTCCATAGTTGGAGAAGAACAGGAAAATGATTTTGAGATATTTAGCTGAGAAGGGAAGATACTTAAGCATATTTGAATACTGATGAAAGAAAGTCTGTAGTGAGAAGTGGTTGAAAATATAGTTATAAAAAGTAAATTCCAATGGATAATGTTCTTGAGCAGTCATAAAGTGATATAATTCACAGTTCATAGTAAAAAATTATGTATACATTATAATAAAAATGAAAGGTAAAATATTGGTTCAGTTAATAACAGCTAAAATTTATCAAATCTTTCTTATACACCAGATATTCTCATATATTCATAAGAATACATTATTCTATTGTTTTAACAATCCTGAGACTATTATTATCACTAATCTAACAGATGAGGAGATAGAGTTTGAAAGGTTAAATTATTTTCCCAAAATTGACTAGCTTTAAATGACAATGTTAGAATTCTGACACAGAAAGTCAGGCTATAGAGCCCATGTTTTTAATGATTGTGCTATATCTTAGATTCAGGTAAGATTTTAAATGTGATATATAGAAGTTGAGAGAATTTCTATCAGATGACTTGTATTTTCCATGAGAAATCTGCTGATAGTGAGAAGGAGGTCAGATATTTTAAATCAACAGAGCTGATTTTAAAATAATAATTGTACATGGGAGGGCAAACTGAGAAAAAATATGATTTGTTGTGATAAAATGGCCAGAGTAGCTGGAGGCCAGTTGAGGTTGGTGACCATTAATTTCGAGTCCTACCCAAATCCTAATCATATTGTTTCCTCTGGCTGTGATCAGCTATCTGTAGGCAAGCCCAAGGATAGTGCATATTTGGTTTTATCCAGGGTTAGGAGTATGCCAAGAAGGAATGAAGAGAAGATAGACAAGGAGGATATTTTCTGGATTGGCATTAGGTTGTATGGGAATGATAGGGAGTGGAATGTAAGCTGGATATAGATGGAAGTTAAAATGAAATCACTTATATTGTTAAGAAAGTTTGAAAAGGAAAAATGCACATATTCTTTCAGCTATTTTTAATTCTCTGTTCTTTGGAAAGTCTTTAGCCATATGTATGAATAATTTACATCATTTAAGCATACTGTGCCTTCGATTTTGTGCTATTTCTTCACTTAGAATATGCTTTTTATTTGCTAAAATTTTTATGATTTTAATGGATGTGTTATGTCATTTGATGCAGCAAAACCTACTTAGTCCTTTCCCTAATATGAGACCCCTAACAACCTAATTTTCTAATACAAAAATGTGCATATGAATATAGTATATATATGTACATATTGTATACACAAACATTTGTGTGTGTATCATCTATCTATGTATCTATCTGTCTGTCTGTCTGTCTGTCTGTCTGTCTAGCTGTCATCTATTTATCAATAGAATTTTTTCTTTCTTCTTGAGTAAGTTTCTTAAAGCAGTTGTTCAAGAGACATTATTGAAGAAAGATATGAGTAATTCCATGTCTCTCAATATGTTGATACAATTTCAAATTGCTCTCCAGAATAATTGATCTAATTTTCCTCACCACCAAAAAGTGTGATTATATGAGTTTCTCTACATGCTACCCCATCAAGTATTTAAAATTACTTTTCTAATTTAATAGAAGTAAGAATCATACTTTGACATAATCATAATGATTGCTACTTTTAATAATAGTCAGATGTACAAGTTTCTATATAGTTGTATGCCTTACATATTTCCTGTTTTTTTTTTTTTTTCTTTTTTGTTTTGTGTTGTTTTGTTTTTGGTTCTGAAGGCTAAACCCAAGGCATTCTACCTCTGAGTTACTGAGTTAAACTCCAGCCCTACTTTATTTTTATTGTGAAACAGGGTTTTGCTAAATTGCTGAAGTTGGCTTTGAACCTACAATCCTCCTGACTCAGCCTCCCAAGTACTAGGATTACAGGTATGTGCTACCATGCCTGGCTACATTTCCTTTTGTGTGAAGTTTCTTTTCATATCTCTTGCTTCTATCTAATATATTTGTTAGGATCTTGAATAATTTATTTGGATAAATTTAATAAAAAGTAGATGATAAATCCTTGCAAATATCATGAATATATTCTTGAAAATTAAACTGGAAATTCTAAGTAGTATCGAGTGCTTATTTTATTACTTTAGTTCATGCTTAAATTAATGGCTTTGGAAATATTCACATATTAGCATGCTATATTTGCGCATGGATACTGAGGAACATTTTGCAACATTAAAATATTTATACCTAGACCAGGCATGGTGGCACACGCTTGTAATCCCAGTACTTAGGAGGCTCAGACAGGAGGATTACAGGTTCGAGGACAGCCTCAGCAAGTAGTGAGACTCTCATCAACCTAGTGAGACCCTGTTTCCAAATAAGAATAAAACTGGGCTGGAGGTGTAGCTCGAAGGTAGAATGCCTCTGGGTTCAATCCCCAGTACCAGTACCCTCAGACACACACACACAAAGAAAAAAAATTATATATATATATATATATATATATATATATATATATATATATATATAGTATAGTACTGGGGATTGAACTTCTTGGGGCCCTCTACCACTGAATTACATCCACAGATTTTTTTTTTTTTTTTTTTTCTTTCTTTTTTTTTTTTTTTTTTTTACAGTACTGGGGATTGAACTCGAGGGCATTCTACCTCTGAGCTATACCCCCAGCTCTATTTTTTTATTCTTTATTTTGAAACAGAGTCTCAGTAAGTTGTGGAGCATCTCACTAGGTAGCTGAGGCTGGCTGTGAACCCGGATCCTCCGGTCTCAGCCTCCCAAATGCTGGGATTACGAGCATGCGCTACCAAGCCGACTTTTTAAAAATTTTTTATTTAGAGACAGAATCTCATTAAGTTGCCCAGGCTGGCCTCAAACTTGCAATTCTTCTGCCTCTGCC
Organism: Graphiurus murinus; assembly: GCA_004027655.1. NCBI lineage: Eukaryota > Metazoa > Chordata > Mammalia > Rodentia > Gliridae > Graphiurus > Graphiurus murinus. The sequence continues at coordinate 6,932 of PVLC010003514.1, read as the reverse complement.
TCCGAGTTGTTGGATTAAAGGAATGTGCTACCATGCTTGGCATAAATAATTATTAAATTTACAAATATAGTTATAAATATACTTTATAAAGTATAATATTGAGATACATTGAATAATGTAGGTATTAATTTTACTGACAAAGTATGTAATAAAATTTACTTATATTTGCAAAAGTGCACTAAATTTTTGATTTTTTCATATAAATGTGATTTTGAGTTCTAATGTTCATTAAGTACAAATTATATTGCCATTTAAATATAATACATCTTTTGAATAATTTAGATGAGAAATAATTTGTTGCAACTACATATAAACACTAAACTTTTTTTTCCTTCCCCTCCTCCTCCTGAATAGAGAAATCATTAATGTAGCACACAAACATGCATTTACATACATAGATATTTATTTTTCATCCATGCTGGTACAGTCAATGAGGTGTTCATAGATTTTCACATTTTTCTATTTCAATCAGAATTCATTACACAAGATAAAATTGTAGGCTGATAGGCAGATCCAGTTTTTTGGGGACCTGAAGAAGTTTAAATAATCTTGGTGATTCTATTTAAGAAAAAGAATAGTATAATTGAGTATGACAATTAAATACAAAAGCTAATATTTACTCAGAATGACAAAACAGCTTGTAATATATTATACATTTTAAGCCTGTCAAATACCACCATCATTACAAAATTCAGTAGAATATTTTTATTTATTTACTGTCCTACACATACATTTTTTTCTGTTTCTTACTGCATACTCACTAATCTTCTGTAAGAATGAAAATTATTTGAGAATATTTTCTATAAAGAGAATAATATGACAAATTAGTCTTTATTATAATGTGGTTAATCTCAGTTCTCAATTTTTTTTATTATTTAGAACAATTCCATTAGGCTTCATAACTCATTATTAATAATGTTATTTAAATTTTAGGATTGTTATTCAACATGGGAAACCTCTATCAAGTATTTTAGTATGTCAGATTTAGTAAGAGTTCAAGGGCATTTCAAGTTTTGCTGTGCAGCGACAACTGCTAAGTAATCTGAAATTTGACAGTACTCATTATCCAGTTTGTCACCAATGACCTTGTTTTAATGATGGATTTTTAGTTTTATGTTACTTTTACTGATATCAGGAATTCACATAAAATCAGCAAGAAACTTAAATATTTTCCAGTGTGGTCAGATGATTTATTTGTTAATCGAATTATTCAAAAATCTAAGAGCCTCTTTCTTATTTCTGTTCAAAGATTTCTTCCTCCTCTTAACAAATTAGAGCTTTTGTTTGATCTAAATTTTTTTAACAATTTGCTTCATGATGGTAGAATAACTTTCATTATGTCATTACTCTATTGTTTTTATCATTATTAATGATCATTATTTGAATTTTATTTAGTAAACCTTAAGAGAGTAATGAATGGTATTTTTATTTATTTTTATTTTTATACTTTTATTGGTACATTTTAGTTTTACATCATAATGCAGTTCACAGTGCTAGTGACATACATGTACACAGTGCTCGGTGGGCTTTCCCCCAGCTTCCTCCTCACCCCTACCCTACCCCATACAAGACAGTGAGATTGGCATTTGTTTTATCAGATACACAATGGCAGTGGATGTGTTTCCTTAATTCTCCCTCTCCCCTCCTCCCCACAACCATCTGCCTTCCTGGCTTCACAGGAGTTTCTCCTCTACTATATGAAGTCTCCCTGTTATCCTGATTACTCTCTTTATTTTTGTTTATTTATATTTTGAAGGAACATCAAAATATACATTTTTATTATTATTCATGCATTGTAAGCAAACATCTTTGTTAGGTACAAATTGATAACGACATATGTGTCCACATTTCTCATTTGACCCCTTCCCTCAATTCCCACCCTGCTCCCTCGCCCTCCCTCCCTCTCAGGTTCAATTTAGTGAGTAACCTTGATGTACATTAGAGTGTCCCCACCCCCCCGTCCATCCCTTTCGGTTAAATCAACTTCATTGTTTATCGAGGGTCTCTACTTTTTCATCTGGGGACCCTCTTATGTTCCCATCTACTCCCTAACATCCGCATATTAGGGAGAACATATGCTTCTTTACTCTTTGTGACTGGCTAATCTCACTTAACATAATGTTTTCCAGTTGCATCCATTTCCCTGCAAAGAACATGATTTTGTCCTTCTTTATGGCTGAGTAAAATCCCATTGTGTATATATCCCATAGTTTTGTAATCCATTCATCTGTCGATGGACATCTTGGCTGCTTCCATAGTTCGGCTATTGTGAATTGTGCAACTATAAACATAGATACACATGCATTGGTCTGATAGTTTGGTTTCCATTCTTTTGGGTAGATGCCCAGAAGTGGTATTGCTGGATCATATGGTAGGTCCATTCCCATTCGTCTGAGGATCCTCCATATTGTTTTCCAAAGTGGTTGCACTAGTTTGCAGTCCCACCAATAATGTATTAGAGTTCCCACTTCTCCACATCCTCGCCAGCACTTGTTGTTGTTCGTGTTTTTGATGATTGCCATTCTGATTGGGGCTAGGTGAAATCTCAAGGTAGTTTTGATTTGTATCTCTCTGATTGCTAATGATGTGGAACATTCAAAATATACATTTTTAATAAAATAGTATTTCTCTTTTAATTCTTTAGATCATGAGTTCAATAGACAACAAACGTGAAACTATAGCAACAAAATGATTTTATTGAAATGAAGAAAATTTATGTATTATGTATATATTGCAAATACAAATATTGCTGATTCAACCTCAGAATAATGATAAATATGGTCAGCTTCCACATATGAGAGAAAACATATGCCCCTTCACTTTCTGTGACTGGCTAATCTCACTTAACATAATGTTCTCCAGGTCCATCCACTTTCCTGCAAATGACATAACTCTGTTCTTCTTTATTGCTGAGCTAGAATCCCATTGTGTGTATATGCCACATTTTCTTATCCCTTCATCTGTTGTTAGACCCTGGGTTGGTTCCATAATTTGGCTATTGTGAATTGTACTGCTATCAACATAAGTATATATGTATTACTATAATATTCTGATTTAAGTCCCTTTGGAAAGATACCCAGGATTAGTATAGATGAATCATATGATGGATCCATTCCCAGTTTTCTGAGGAATCTCCACCCTGATCTCCATGGTGGCTGTGCAACCTCACCAACAGTGCAGAAGAGCTCTTATTTCCCCACATCCTCACCAGCACTTATTGTTTGACTTCTTGATGACTGCCATTCTAACTGGAGCTAGATGGTATCTTTTAAATATACCTAAATCACACAACGGAATTCCACTCAGCAATAAAGGAGAACAAATTATGTCATTTGCATAAAAATGAAGAGATCTGGAGAACATTATGTTAAGTGAGATTAGCTAGTCATAGAAAGTGAAGTTTGCTCTCCTATGCGGAAGCTAGGGAGTTATCAGGATACCAGAGGGACTTTAGATAGTGGAGGAAAAACTCCAGTGGAGCCAAGGAGGTGGTTATGGGAAGTGTGGAAGGAGGGGAGGGAGAATTAATGAAGGAAACACTTCCACTGACATTATGCATATATGTGAGGGTGCCAATGCCAATCTCAATATCTTGTATGGGGAAGAGGGGCTAGTGGCGAAGGAGCTGGGGAAAAGTCCACCAAGTGCATGGATGGCACTATAACTATGAACTGCATTATGATATAAGACTATAATGCACCAATAAAAGTATGAAAAATAAAATATATCTAAATCAAGAATTTATAATTTCTCATTTTATTGAGGCATTTCAAATCATTTTTTGAAATTTCAGTTAAAATAGCACATCTTCCATTCAACTTCTCCAAAATGAAATGTGTAAGAAGTAAAGATGTTGTGGAAAAAGATTAAAATCATTATAGATTGTGATTAAAATATCTTAACATTCAGCCAGATTTGGTAGCACACGCTTGTAATTCCAGTACTTGAGAGACTGAAACAGGGAAATCACAGTTTATGGCCAACCTCGGCAACTTAGCGAAGCCAGCTTCAGCAACTCAGTGAGACCTTGTTTCAAAAAAATAAATAAATAAATAAAATAGGGCTGGGGATGTATCTCAGAGCTAGAATGTCCCTGGGTTCAATACCCAGGGCCACTAAAAGAAAATATCTTAACATTCAAATTTTACAAACACATATGACCAGGCAAACATATTAGTTGGCCCTCCCTAGTGTAAATTAGCTTCATAGTAAATCAGCCTCTATCTATAAGAAAAATATTTCTTTAAATGTTGAATAGGTTTCACAAGAAGGCTAGCAGTCCCTGGTAGGCATCGCTTTTCCCTTCTTTTTCTCAAATAGAAACTGGTCTCTATCCCTGGAATCTGCCTTCTAGCTCTGATCAAGAAACAAAAGTGCGTGGTGGTGGGACATGGCAGGGTGAATCAGATCGAGGTTGAAGTGATTAGATACTAGTCCCACATAAGTCCATGATATCACTCTCATTTTGAATGATTTTCTTAACTCTTGTGTAAGTTGGACAGTGTCCTCCTTCTAAAATTTTCCAACCCACTGTAAATGACTTGACTAGGAAAATGATTACTATTGCTTCTTCCACCATCTGTGTTATTACCAGATCTCTGAACTGGTTGATGGGATGTTTTGGAGAAGACCATAAGCCAATTGGATGGGACAAAGAATCCTCCCCACTCCGTGTTCCTCATCACCTCAGAGTTCAGATGGGTAAAACCTTATGCTGGAACACAGAGCATTGACTGCTGCTACTCTGGTTCCCCTATATCTTGGACTAACAAAATGATCTTTCCCAAAACTATTCTTCTTCATGTAAAACAAAACAAACTCACATAACTTTTTTTTATCTTCTCTGTATCCCCATTTTCTCTTTCGTAAAATGAGAGCAAAAATAGTACCTACCTCACAAAGTTGTTGTGAAAATTAAATGAGTTAATATGAACAGTTTAGAACAATGCATGGCATATGGTACTGAGTAAAAGTGTTATTAGTTATTATATTTCTTATAAGGCTATACATTTTCATATGCCTTATGAAAGCAGGGAAACAGATACACCAAGAGCCAAAAATGAATACCTCTCAGACCCAGATATTCTCTGACTAGAAATTTAGGAAATATATAACTTGGAAAACTTATGTTCCAACATATTTATCATGTAATTACAATAAAAATTAGAAAGGTCAAGTAAAAAATGAATAAGGAATTATTCTCACATTGCCAGTTGTCTTATATTACGTAACTAACTTATCCTTACAGTCCTTGAATTTTTTTCATGATTTTATAAAATCTAACATCTCACAGCTAGAATTATTAAGCCAATTTAATTGAGGTGATGAGGCTTAGGGCTTTTATAGGACTTACTCAAGGTTACACACACACACACACACACACACACACACACACCATTGTTAGAAATTAGAAATCTGGATTTAGATTTATTAAATAGTCTTATCAGGAGAATGACAAACTGCCAAGAGTACTCCAACCAGAAATTAAGAACAGAAAACTAAAACAATATGAATTTGAAAGAGTAGTTTTAATTATGATAATAAAAATAATAAAATTCATTGTAGAATGCTAATTAAGTACAGGAAGCAAAAAGAATTAAATAAAATGACCCTATATCCTATCTCCCAGTGATATCTATTACTGATATGTTATGATATAGTCTTCTAACATTTGGGCTATTTCCAAGATTTTAGTTTTGTAAACAATTTTAAAGTTGTCAACTTTTTGTTAATTTTAGTACACACCCATGATTATTGCATAAGAATATTTATATATATATATATTACTAAGAGTCCTGATGCATAAATCAAAATTAATCTCCAGAAACTTCTAAAAAAATAGTGTGTGTACATATGAATGCATCCCATTAAATCTCACTATAATGTATAACTAAAACACACCATTAAAATTTAAAAATAAAAATAGATATAAGAACATTTCATGTAAAAAGAAAAAATATTTATGAGTGATTATGGGGTGTTTGGGAATTTTGTAATGTATCCAAAACTTCTTAGATTAGTTCTATAGCATAGTAAGGCAGAGAATAATATTAATTGGCTCAGTGAGTGTGTATTTTTATATCTTTTTTGTTGTTGGAAGTATAATGTGTTTTTAAAAATAAAATATTTTGACATTTAGAAACTTAAAAAGGTCTCAATTTATATCTTGCCCAACTATTTAATGAGTTTCTGTTTCCCAACCTTATTATTTGAAACATTTGTAGTCTTTCAGAAATATGACAATACAAATGAAAAACAAACTTTCCAGAAAACATTATGGTACATAGGTACATATTATTCAAATACTCTGCATATCCAAGAAATTATTTTGAATCACTGTCTTTTATATCTAGAGATTATATGTCAAATAGTTAAATTAAAATTGATAAAAATATAGAGAGATCATAGTAAAGGTCTAGAATATATTAGAAAAGGATACTACTGATATTTATTTAGGATAATATATCAGGTAACATTATTGTACATTTATGGTGCTTAAATGCCAGATGGTTGAAAATATAGGCCTGAACATCTGGAAAGAACAGCTATGTACAATTCTGGGTGAATAGGTTGGATTCCATCTAAACACAAATTAAGGTTATTGCTTGGATATGAAAGATCTCACTTTGGTTTCTCATATAAAAAAACAATTACTGTAAAATTATCTGAAATTTGTGTGAGGTTTATAATAATTAAGAGATATAGAATAGCATATAGTGATATAAATCATTACTCTTAATGCAAATACGAACTTCAAATACAATGAATATTTGTATGAATCCAAAATTTTGGAACCTAATACATAAGGAATCTAACATTTTTACATTAAATACCATGTACAGAAGTTCCTTGCAACAGAGTTATAATTTCAGCAGGAGAGCAGAAATAGAAAGACATGACTTTTTCTTTTTTTTTTTTTTTTTTTTCATTTT
>PVLC010003513.1:33992-96271 GCA_004027655.1 Graphiurus murinus | reverse complement strand
CAGTTCTGACAATCATATAACCACCATGATAATCAAGAAATAGAATATTTTTCTCACTCCAAAAATTCCCCTGTGCCCCTTTGTAGTCACCTCATCCCCAGTCCCTGGCAACCTCTCATCTGCCTTTCAGAATGACATATGAATGAAATAATATAGTAGGTAGCTTTTTTAAAATATACTTTTATTGGTGCATTGTGTTTTCACATCATAATGTAGTTCAGCGTGATAGGGACATACATGCACACAGCACTTGGTGAGCTTTCCCCTGGCTCCCTCCCCACTCCCTCCCTTCCCCATATGTGATATTGAGATAGGCGTTGGCAATTTCACATATGAACATAATGCCAGTGGAATTTCCTTCATTAATTCTCCCTTCCCCAGCCACAGCCCTCCCCTAAACCCCCTCCATCGCTCCACTGGGGTTTCTCCTCCATTACCCAAAGTCCCTCTTATATCCTGATCCCTAGCTTCCACATAGGAGAGAAAACATATGACCCTTCACTTTCTGTGACTGGGTAATCTCACTTAACATAATGTTCTCCAGGTCTTTCCATTTTCCTGCAAAGGCCATATTTTGTTTTTCTTTATTGCTCAGTAGAATTCCATTGTGTGTATAGCCCATAATTTTGTAAGCCATTCATCTGTTGATGGACACCTAGGTTGGTTCCATGATTTGCCTATTGTGAATTGTGCTGCTATGAACATGGATATGCACCATAATATTCTGATTTCAGTCCCTTTGGAAAGATACCCAGGAGTGGTACCACTGGATCATATGGTGGATCCACTCCCAGTTTTCTGAGGAATCTCCACACTGATCTACATAGCAACTGCACTAATTTGCAATCTCACCAACAGTGTATAGTTCCTATTTCCCCACATCCTTGCCAGCATTTATTGTTGCTTGAATTCTTGATGATGTCATTCTAATTGGGGTTAGATGGGATCTCGGTGTAGTTTTAATTTGCATCATTTCTAATGATATTGAACATTCTTTCATATATTTATTGACCATTTGTATTTCTTCTTTTGTGCAGTGTCTATTTAGTTAATTGCCCATTTCTTGACTGGATTATTTTGGGGGGTTTATTTTTTTAAAGTTCTTTGTATAGTGTAGGTATTAGTCCTCTTTGTATGTTCTAGATAAGTAGCTGGCAAAGATCTTCCATTCTTTAGACTCTTGATGGTTTCTATAGCTGAACAGAAGCTTTTTTAAAATTTTTATTTTTATTCATACATTGTATGCATACATCTTTGTTAGGTACAAATTGATAACAATATATGTGCTCACAATTCTCATTTGACCCCTTCCCCGAATTCCCACCCTGCTCCCTCGCCCTCCCTCCCTCTCAAGTTCAGTTTAGTGAGTAACCTTGATATACATTAGTGTGCCCCTCCCCCCCATCCAAGCCCTTCAGTTAAATCAACTTCTTTGCTTTCGAGGGTTTCTCCTTTTTCGTCTGGAGACCCTCCCATACCCCATCTTCTCCCTAGCATCCGCATATTAGGGAGAACATATGAGAAGCTTTTAAAATATAATGTCATCCCAGTTATTCATGTTCTAATTTCCTGAGCTTTGGAAGTCTTATTGAGGAAGTTTCTATCAGTGCCTATATGTTGGAGTGTTGGTCCTGTGCCCTTCTCCAGTAATTTCAAAGTCTCTGGTCTAATTTCTGGGTCTTTGATCCATCTTCTGTTGACTTTTGTGCAGGGTGAGAGGTTGGAGTTTAATTCCATTTTTTTTGTGTGTGTAGTACTGGGGGTTGAACCCAGGGGCATTCTACCTCTGAGCTACATGCCCAGTCCTATTTTTTTACTATTTATTTTGGGGTTTTTTTTTTTTTTTTTTTTTACGGTACTGGGGATTGAACTCAGGGGCATTCTACCTCCGAGCTATAACCCCAGCCCTATTTTTTATTCTTTATTTTGAAACCGAGTCTCACTAAGTTGCGGAATGCCTCACTAGGTAGCTGAGGCTGGCCGCGAACCCGGATCCTCCGGTTTCAGCCTCCCGAATGCTGGGATTACAAGCGTGCGCCACCACGCCCGTCTTACTATTTATTTTGAAATATGGTCTCACTAAGTTGTGGAGGGCCTCACTAAGTAGCTGAGGCTGACCACAAACCTGGATCCTTCTGTCTCAGCCTCCCAAGTACTGGGATTTCAAGCGTGCGCCACCACGCCTGACTTAAATTCATTTTTCTACAAATAGATAACCAGTTTTCTCTATACCATTTGTTGAAAAGGCTGTCTTTTCTGTATGCTTTTGGCACCTTTGTTGAAAATCAATTGCTGTAAGTGTGTGGATTTATTTCTGTATCTTCTAGTCTATTCCATTTGTCTATGTGTCTATTTTTGTGGCAATACCATGCTATTTTTGTTACTATAACTCTGTAGTATAATTTGAAGTGTCTGTTTTTGTGTCAACACCATGCAGTTTTATTACAACAGCTCTGTAGTATACTTTGAAATCAGGTTTTAGGATGCCTCCTGCATGATTCTTATTGCTCAGAATTGCTTTGGTTATTTTGGTCTTCAATTTTTACATATAGAGTTTAGGACTAATTTTTCTAGCTCTGTGAAGAATGACATTGGTATTTTAATAGGGAATGCATTGAATCTGTATATCACTTTTGGTAGAATGGTCATTTTGATAATATTTATTCTGCTTATCCAAGAGCATGGGAGACCCTTCCATCTTCTAAGATTTCTTCAATTTTTCCTTTATCTTTAGTGTTTTTAAAAATTTATATTATTATCATTATTTTGCAGTACTGGGGATTGAACCCAGGGTCATTCTACCTCTGAGTTACACCCCCAGTCCTATTTTTTATGCTTTATTTTGAAACAGAGTCTCACTAAGTTGTGGAGAGCCTCACTAAGTAGCTGAGGTTGGCTGCAAACCCAGATCCTCCAGTCTCAGCCTCCCAAGTACTGGGATTACAAGTGTGCACCACCACGCTCAGCTTAGTGTTTTATAATTTTAATTGTTGATGTCTTTTACCTCCTTGGTTAGATTTACTCCTAGATGTTTTACTTTATTTTATTTTTTAGGTTATTGTGAATTGTTTTTCAGGTTGCTTTTTCAGTGGATTGATTCATGGTTAGCATATAGAAAAGTTAATGATTTTTGTAGATTGATTTTTTTTTTTTATCTGCTACTTTGCTGAATTTGTTAATTAGCTCTAGAAGTCTTTTGGTTGAGTTTTTTTGGGTCTTCTAAGTATAGGATCATGTCATATGCAAATAGAGATAATTTCAGTTCTTCTTTTCTTATTTGTATTCCTTTGATTTCCTTCTCTTGTCTTATTGCTCCGACTAGAGTTTTGAGTACTATATTGAAAAAGAGTGATGATAATGGGCATCCTTGTCTTGTTCCTGATTTTAAAGAGAATTCTTGCAGTTTTTCCCCATTCAATATGTTGTTGGCTTTGGGTTTATTGTATACCACCTTTATGAGATTGAGGTGAGTTTATTCTATTTTGACTATCTGCAGTGTTTTTAATATAAATGGGTGTTGTCAAATGCTTTTTTGGCATCTATGGAGATGATCATGTGACGTTTGTCCTTATCTCTATTTACGTGGTGAATTACATGTATTGATTTGTGTATGTTTACCAGGCTTGCATCCCTGGAATGAAACTACCTTGGTTATGATGTACAGTTTTCTTGAGATGGTTTTGAATGCATATCACTAGTATTGCTAGTATTTTGTTTAGAATTTTTTAATTTATGTTCATCAAGGATATTTTTCTGTAATTTTCTTTTCTTGAAGTATCTTTATTTGGTTTTTGGTATTAAGGTGATATTTGCTTCATAGAAGGAGTTTGGAAGAATTCCATCTCTTTCTATTTCTCAGAATAATTTGTAAAGGATTCCTCCTCCTTTTCCTCCTCCTCCTACTTCTCCTCTTCTTCCTCCTCCTCCTCCTTTGTGGTACTGGGGATGGAACCCAGGGGCATTCTACCTCTGAGTTACACCCCTAGTCCTATTTTATTATGAAACAAGGTCTCACTAAGTTGTCTAGGGTCTCACTAAATTGCTGATACTAGCCTTGAAACTGCAGTCCTCCTGTCTTATCCTTCTAAGTACTAGGATTACAAGCATGTGCCACCATGCCTGTGCTTTTTCAGTGGGTTTAGTTCTTCTATAAAGGTTTTGAAAAATTTAGCTGGGAATCCATCTGAACCAGAACTTTTCTGTGATGGAAGATTTTGTATTACTGTTTCTGTCTCTTTGCTTGCTATTGGTTATTTTATATTTTCTATATCCTCCTGGTTCATTTTAAGTAGGTTGTATGTGTCTAGAAATCTATCATTTTCTCTATGCTTTCCAGTTTATTGGACTATAAATTTTCAACAGTTTCTGATGATCCTTTGGATTTCCCTGCTGTCTGTGGTGATGCTTCCTTTTCCATTTCTTATTTTAGTAATCTGGGTCAATTCTCTGTTTCTTATGCCAATCTCAGTATCTTTCCAATTTTAGTATCTATATATATGCTGCTGAAGCATGCATGGTAGTTGTTTTTTCTTTTTTTTTTTTTTTGGACCTTCTTTCACTTAGTACAACTCATTTGATATTCACACATGTCAATGCATATATTATAACTTGTTCCTTTTACTACTAATACCACTCCATCATATGAATAGGCCATGATCCATTTATCCATTCTGCAGCTGAAGAACATTTGAGTTGGTTTCAAATTTTGATTCTTATGAATAAAGCCACTGTAAGTAGTAACATACAAGTTTTTGTGTGAACACAAATTTTTATTTGTTTTGAATAACTATCTAGGAGAGGGATTGCTAAATTATGTGATTATTTAACTATATAAGAAACTGCCAAACTGTTTTTTGAAAGTGTTCGTACCATTTTACATTCCCACCAGCAATGTGTCAGAGTTTCTATTGCTCCACATTATCATCAGCACTTGGCATTATCAGTGTTTTTTTTAAGGTTGGTTATTCTAATATGTGTAGAATGTATTTTCCTAACGATGTTGACCATCTTATTTTTTGTGTACATGTATACTGGGATTTGAACCCAGGGTCACTTTTCCACTGAGCTACATCCCCACCCCTTTTTATTTCTTATTTTGAGAGAGGGGCTTGCTAAGTTTCCCAGGCTAGACTTTCACTTGCAATCCTCCTGCCTCAGTCCCCCAAGTAGCTGGGATTGCCAGTATGTGCCTCTGTACTTGGCTATGCTGAACATCTTTTTATGTGAAGATTTGTCATTCATAGATTTTCTTTAATGAAGTTTGTTTAAATCTCTTGCCCATTTTTAACTGGATTATTTATTTTCTCATACTGAATTTTGAAAGTACTATATGTATTCCTGAATCAAAACCTTCGACAGGTATGTAATTTGCAAATGTTCTGTTCCCGTCCTTGACTAGTCTTTTCATTCTCTTATCAGTGTCTTTGGAAGAGCAGAAGTTCTTAATATTGATTAAGTCCAATTTAGTATTTTTAAGTGCCACATCTATTTTATCTTAAACGGTGTACCTTTGTAATTTTATTTGATTGGTGTTTTAAGCAGTTTACATACAAGCATGATAGTTGTTTTGTATATAGACATTTTGCATGCTTCAAATGTTTTAGAAAATTATTTTAGAGCTCTAGTTGTTATAGAATGTATTATCCCCATTTAAAATAGTGTTCAGAGACAGATACGGTGTTACATGCCTGTAATCCCACTACTTGGGAGGCTGAGACAGGAGGATGGCAGGTTCAAGGCCAGCCTCAGTAACTTAGTGAAATCCAGTTTAAAAATAAAAATAAATAAAAAAGAAAAAGGACTGGAGTTTAGCTCAGTGGTAGAATGCTACTGGATTCAACCTCTAGTACCACACACATACACACTACTAATGTTGAGTGTTTGAGGTCAGAACTTGTGTGAGTGTGTGTGTGTGTGTGTGTGTGTGTGTGTGTGTGTGTGTGTGTTACTGGGGATTGAACCTCCAAGCTATACCCCTAGCCCTATTTTTTAATTTTTTATTTGGAAACAGGGTCTTGCTAAGTTCCTGAGGGCCTCACCAAGTTGCTAAGACTAGCCTTGAACTTGTGATCTTCTTGTCTCAGCCTCCCAAGTACTGGGATTACAGGTGTGTGACACCATGCCCATCTAGAACTTCTTTTTTCCAGGAACAGATTATTGATAAGCAAGATATGCTTGTTTTTGTTAAAATGAGATTTTATCTTTCTGGATTTCATTCAACATATGGTTTCATCGTATCACAAACTATAATTCTTTTGTAATCTTATTTAACAGAAAGGTTGGAATAAATATGAATGAATCAAACTATATTCTGGTCACTAAAATCTGGGTTTGTTTGCCTCATTCTAGTCCCATTGAACATCCTCACTTACACAATCATGCTACTTCTCTAAAAAGTGAGCGAAATTTTAATAAGCTGGAGGAAGCAGGTGCCCAGGGGAGAGCAAATCTGTTGCACTGTCAGAACCCCCCTCTGCAAGCACACACACAAAGAAAACATGCACGGCAGAAGGAATCAAAAGAATCAGCCAAGTAAGGAAAATCATACAGATTGCATTTGCACCTGATAAAACTGTGAGTGGGCAAAGCATTAAATGTTTTTTTGTATCCACTTGCTGTTTTGTTTGAATTTTTTTTTTCTGTGCATAACTCAGCTTGCTGTGTTTCTTTGCTGGAAATTTTCAATAAATCAAGAGTGACATTCATACTCAAATAATTCTTTGTGGCACTTATTCACCCGTTCATTCTTCCGTTTGCCTAATATTTACTGATGCTCAACATATAATAGTGAGTAGAAGGACACAGTGCATCTGTTTGAGGACTCTAATGATTTAACAGTGATGGGCAATCAACGGAAGATTCAAACTTGAAGGGTCCTGAAGAATAACTGTGGTCATCACTAAAAGAAGTAGGGTGCATTAGCAGGCCCCAAGTCAGAGCACAGTTGCTGGGGCTTCCAGGTGCCCTATCAAGTACACATGGTACTGTGACTCTGAGAAAACTGGGTAATAGTCTCCTGAGAGTGCACAGGAGCCAAGTGTTTTCTCTTGTATATGAGTGTTCTATTGTGCTATGACAATTCACTACAAGTTTAGTGGCATAAAGTATTATTTTACAATTATGGAGCTCAGAAGTCTGAAATGGGTCTCAAATCAAGGTGTTGGCAGGGCTGTGTCCCTTCTGGCAGCTCCAGGGAGAATCTGTTTCCTTGACTTTTCCAGTTTCTAGACACCACCTGCATTCCTTGGCATGTAATACCTTTCTTCCACCTTTGAAGCCAGCAGTACCCCCATCTTCACATCTTTCTGTGACTCTGATGCTCTGGCTTCCCTCTCTCACTTATAAGGAGTCTTCTATTGAACACTGAGACTGCCCAGATTACTATTCTGGGTATCTGGAGGGAGCCAGGCTTGAGGGGTGGGTGGGCTATGAATGCCACCAAAACATCATCAGGAGCTTACATCATACCCTGAGACTTCAAGAAGGCTGTACAGTCTCAAAGGTAACATAAACATCTGCTTTTTTCCAAGCATATCTGATTTGTTGTATCAGTCAGGACAGGCTAGGTTATACTGTTATAACAATCCCCAAATCTTGGTAGCTTTTAACAGCTGAGGCTTATTTGGTAATGCAACTCATCCAGTGTGGGTCTATTCTGTGCTCCCTACTCTGAGACCCAGGCTGACAGAACAGCTGCCATTTCAAACATTACTAGCTATCATGGCAAAGGGAGGGAGGGGTGTGGGTGTGGGTATGGGGGGGGATATCATGGGAGGTAAAGGAGGATCTTGCCCAGCAATTAAACAACCAAGCTTAGAAGTGACATACATCACTTCTTCCCACAAATCATGGATCAAAATTAGCAGATGGCTTCCCTCCTACACACACACACACACACACCAGGAAATCAATCTTAGCATGTGTACAGGAGGCAGAAAAACAAGAATACTTGGTGAATAGCCTTAATGACTACTTCCCTTTTTTTCCTATTAGCTCCTAATATGAATGAAGCTATGCTCCCAGAAGGGCCACTTTTGTGGCCTAGGAATTCTAGGAATGGTCTGGGTTGATTCAAAAGCTGGTATCAGCAGAAGCAAATGGTAGCCCCTGATGGGCTTAGTTCATTCTGAGTTCCTCTCTGGCAAAGAATGTTTCCAAGAAGTGGCAAGAATCTGATATGCCTCTAAGCCCCTGCAGACCGGGTGTGAGCCTCTGGAAATCAGGCCTTATACTCAGCAAGATCTATTCCAATACTGCTCAGAGGTTGCACATTTGCTTGGTTCCTATCCAGGTGGGCTATGAGGGTACTTGCATGGTCTATTAGTAACAGGACACTGAAGTGAAGCCAGGGCCATGGGACTGGTGCCAGCTACATCTAATTATCAGCAGGAAATAAAATCATGAACATAAGGTGAGCAACAATACCAAGTTCTCATGTGTGCCTCCCCTCCAATCTCTGCCACCCACCTCAAACTCCACAGGTAAGATTCATAGCATCTTAGAGGTGAGAGGCTCTACCCCAATCCCTACTACTCTATTGTGTGTGCTCAGCAGATAAAATCACTTGGACTCAGACCAACTTGAGCCAGGTGGTTTATTAGGCCTGTTGAATCCAGATCTGGCTCATGAATTTGGGATGGAGATGTATTTTAACCAAAACCCCTTGCATTTTAGTGAGAAGCCAGAATACTCTGGCTCAGAAAGGAACTGGAGGTGGCAGGGAAAAGGTTTCAGTGAATCTGACTAGTTCTTCCCCCCATGTTTCTTGTAGGTAGACACAAGCCCACCCAACAAGTTTCCCATGTACCAAACTTCTCTATGCCTTCTCAAAGGCAGGCAGTACCCAGCTCTACACCCCTCAGGGCATTCCCTCTGTAGCTGACTGTTTGAAATGAAATGTAGGGAAGCTGCTATACTGCTGCTATTGCTTCTCATACCCCTGATGAGGCACCCCTGGTCCCAGGTGGAGCTGGATAACAGGTGCAGCCAGTAGCCAGCAGGTTTTTGATTCTGTGGCTACAATCCAGTTCACTGGGTTCTCACTCCTTGGAGATCCTGGTGGTGATGCCAGTTGGCCTGCCCCAGACCAAGGGCCCTGGGTCTTTCATGTTACTTGCTTGGATGGGTTTCCTGCATTCCTAAGAACCCTTAAGTAGGCTACTGACAGCTTGTGTGGGAAGATTTAACTCTGGGCTCCCCTATCAGGTGTGAGCAGCAAGACTCCATTGGTGTGTTATAATGGGAAAGCATCCAGCTGCAGCCTGCAAGTCTCCATCACTGCAAAGAAGTCTGGGTAGCAGGACTACCCTTCAGAGCACATATGAGCAGCAGGGGCTTTAAGACTGGAGCCTTGGAGGTCAGTGGGTGAAGCTGGTGGCACAAAGTGAGCTGCAGGACCCTGGTCTTAACCCTGTCCTCTACTTGGAGAGTTCTATATCTTCCTCCTCTCAAGTCAAGACTAACTACCTTCAAGAGTGAGGACAGATCTTTGTTACCATGCAGTCAGTAGGATGGCTCTAGAAGTGTAGTTTTATGGTCTGAGCATCCTGTATGATGGCACTACACCTTGTGTGAGGCCCAGCTCTGAACTTTCTAGGCATGGGCTCTGGAACAACTGAGTGGAGAAGATTTTTTTTCCGAATTATTTGAACAAATCTATATTTTCCCATTGGTAAATGCAGAGCCTATGGATATTGAAGCAGGGCCAATATCTTGGCTGGCAAATGGATTTTGAAATGTCGTGGAAAAAATGAACACAGATGGCCAAGGAAGAAAGGCAGTTTCATCATGTGGAACTTACACTGAAGCCCAGGAGACAATGGCCACAAAACACTTTCATATTCTAGCTGATTGGCCTGAGACCTCCAAGGGATGAGTGACATAAGTGTGATCAGCTGATCAGCAAAGGAAATTTCTCTTTATAAAAGCAGTCTACCTATGAAAGAAAGATAAAACAACAGCATTCGAATGTCATTATTTTGTAGCCAGGTGTGGCGGCACATGCCTGTAATCCCAGTACTTGGGAGATTGAGACAGGAAGATCGCAGGTTTGTGGCTAGCCTCAGCTACTTAGTGAGGTCTTGCACAACTTAGTGAGATCCTGTTTCAAAATAAAAAAATAAAATTGGGCTGGGGGTGTAGCTCAGAGGTAGACTGTACCTGGGTTCAATCACCAGCACCAAAAAAAAGAAAAAAAAACAACAACAAAAAAAGAATGTCAATATTTTGCAATCCTTAATGAAATAGACAGTAATATTCAATGGCTGCTAAAACCACAAAAACAAATATGTCATATGCTTCCTGATGGAAGAACACAGCACTACCTATAAAGTATTCGTTGGGAGGAGTACTGAGGATTGAACCCAGGGGTATTCTACCTTCAGCCCTTTTTATTTTTTACTTTTTTTCTTTTAATTTTTAGGCAGGGTCTTGCTAAGTTGCTGAGACTGACTTCGAACCTGTGATCCTCCTGTCTCAGCATCCCAAATACTGGGATTACAGGTGTGTGTATTCTTATCTTAAAAAGTATTCTTATTTTAAGTATTACACACACACACACAAAAAAAAAAGAAGAACAGGCCAGGTACAGTGGTGCACACCTGTAATCTAAGTACTTGGGAGGCTGAGTCAGGAGGATTTCAAGTTTAAGGCCAACCTCAGCCACTTAGCAAGAAACTGTTTCCAAAAATTAAAAATGGGCTGAGGGTGTAGTTTGGAGGTGGAATGCCTCAGAGTTCAATTGGCAGTACCAAAAATAAATAAAGGAAAGAGAAGAACAAAAACAAAAACTTGAATTCAGTGAAGCTCGTCAACTAACTACCCATTTAATACAAGAAAATACAAGGGACAGAGGAACCTGCTAAATGACACCACAAGAATACAATCAGTGAGATTCAGGCTGTGGGTTCCAATAACCCAATTTCTTTACTATAAATAGATATAAGCTACATAAAAAAAAGACAAAACCACATAAGCCAACGACAATGTATGGACCTTATGTGGATCCTTATTTGGAGACATGAGAAATTATTGTTATTGTTAAATATAATAATGGAATTATGTCAGGCATGGTGGTACATGCTTATAATCCCAGTAGTTGGAAGGCTGACAGGAGGATTGCAGACTCAAAGCCAATCTCAGCAATTTAGCGAGACCCCGCTTCAAAATTAAAAATAAAATAGGGCTAGGGGGTGTAGCTCCTGGGGGTTTATCCCCCCGTATCACACACACACACACACACACACACACACACACACACAGATTTGTTATGTCCAAAAGAGAGTCCTTATCTTTTGGAGATAGATACTAAGCAAATTACAGGCTAAAAGATTTCTGAATTTTGCTTCAAAATCATGTAGGTAAAGTTGAGGAGTGAGAGTAAATGCATATAACTGAAACAAGACTGGCCACGAGTTGATCATTGTTGGGCTGAGCAGTGGCTATATGGGCACCATTTTACTATTCTATTTTTGTTTATGCTTGAACTTTTCCAGAGAAGGAGGTGAGGGTGGAGAGTAAGGGAGAGACAGAGACGATATGAATCAAAAGGCCAAGCAGAGAACACTAGCGGTAGGGGTGGGGAAGAAGGCTGTGAATTAGTGAGAGGATTACGGGGTGAAACCCTGAGTCTGTGACTTTCCATGCTAGCTAGGCAGAACACAAAGAGCCTCAAGATAGAAAATTCCCCACATTCCCCTGAACTCCATCCCAATAGCAATATGGCTCTGAGTCGATACGAACAGCAAGAGGCTGCCACCTGTACTTTCAATTCAAAAACGAGAACTTCCTTTCCCCCTGAATGGTACCAGCACACTTCTCCCTCCCAGATGGAGCATGTCTGGTTCTTCCTTGGACCAAAGGCAGAATTCCCAGCGCTGTGTTTTCAGAAGTCAGTCAAGAATCCAGAAAGATTCTCTATAGCACTGAAGGCAGCTCAGGGCCCCTTAATAAAAACTATTTGCAATGCAAGGAATTGAGAAAAGGAAAATCAAATCCCGAGACTGAACCAGCAATTAGATCGGCTCCTGGAATATATTTAAGTCAAATCAATCCAAGAGGGAATTTCCGTCACGGCTCACTTTCTCTCTCCCACAGCCCATGGCTGGAATCATGGCCCTTGAATCAGAGTTCACCAGAAATACAGCAACATCCATCTTCTAAAATGCTTTATCACAGTTTTGCAAAGTCCCAGTACATCCCCCTGCTCCTGTGGATTTATTTACATATTGATTTATTTATTCCTTTCTCTTCAGCAGGCTAGCCTCTAGAGATACAGTGTCTTATTTACAAAGACGTTGAGGTCATGCATCCGGACAACGAAGTCGGGAGGTAGGCCATCTTTGGAGGTGCTGAACTGCACAGATGAGCCTTGTCAAAAACAAGTGCAGGCAAAGGGTGTGAAGAGGCAGCCTCAGGCCTGGCAGATGTCCTTAGTCATCTTGCTACCAAAGGAAAGGGTTTGCACTGGAGAGGAGGCCAGAAGAAAGTGACTTGCAAAGAAACAGCCTGGGAGGTGACCCAGAAAGCAGCAGGGAGCCTGGGTCTGACCTGTACAGGACCCCCACCAGGCCAAGGACTGGGGTCTCCCTCCTGCAACCCCAAATGGTACAGCATGTCCCCTCGGTGGGGAGTCCTTTGCATCTGTTTCTGGGCCTGCCCAGCAGCAGGCTCCTCTGGTTCCCTGCAGATTGCTTCCAGAGTGGGGCTCAGTTAAAAGAGAAAAGGAAGAAGAAAGGGAGAAAGAAAAAAGGAGAACACACAAGAAAAGAGCCTGGAAGAAACTGAGTCGAGGGAGGAAATCTGTCCCCTGGCAAAGGCCCCAGGCTGCAAAGCAAAAGCCTTCCAGCGCTTTTTATAGAAGATGTGTGTGTGTGTGTGTGTGTGTGTGTGTGTGTGTGTGTGTGTGTGCGCACTAGCAAAGCTAAATGCTGGAAAACTCCCTTTGTTCTGATTAGCATTCTTATCACTGTGCTTCCCCCTCTTCTCTCCCTGTCTTTCTAAGGGAAGGACTCACTGGGGCACCGATGACATCCTCAGGGTGATGGCAAGGAATTCTCGCTGGCATGGCGTCGGGCACAGCAGCATGTAGTGGGAGGTGGTGCTTTTTGCCAGATTACTGGTCAGACTACAGAAGCTGAGAGTGCCCGGAACTTGGCTTTCAATTTCCTTTTCAGGGCGGAGGCTTGAAACTTCCAATGTTTAAAGAGGACATATTTGTGTTTGTGTGGGATGAGTTTGAGGATGACAGGCTGGTATGAGAAAGTCAGCGGCAAGGCTGGGCAGCTCTCTGGGCAGGACGTGTGTGTTCGCCTTGCGGCTTGAACTTCCAACTGAGGTTGGAAGTTGGAACCAGAGTCTGTCCACTTCTTAAAGGGGACATCCTCATGCAGTACCAGTAAGACAGTATGATTAACTTGACTGTCCTGGATGAAGCCTTTTAGATCAGACCCATCCTCCCACGAAAGGCTGCATTCTTGAACCTGCTGCCTCGGAGGTTTGAAGAAAAAGTAGCAAAATGAGCTTCATCCGGGAAAAGTTCAAACTAATATGTCTTGGCAAACTTAATGAAAAACACAGACAGTTGCTTTAAGAGAGGGACCCAGAAAGAGGTCAAGTTCTGCTGAGAGAGGCAGAGGAGCAATTAGACCGGAGCTTATGTTGCAGCCTGGCGGCAAAGGGGTCAAAGAGAGGGTAGGACGGTCTGCATCTGATTTCAGGAAGAGAGCAGCACCGGGCAGCCAGCGCTGCTGAGCTCAGGGGGAGAGAAGCTAGAGATGCAGGAATCCGAGAAAGTCATCAGGGACTGCCCAAATCAAGAAGCAACGAGCAGGGCTGGATTTATGAGGGCATATTAAAGAGCCCAGTGCCGTTTGTGGTGCTTGGCTGCTTGGCTGGACAGAATCGAGATTTTATGCTCGTGGCCCAGCCACATGTAAATGGTGTAGTCAGTGGGCAGGCAGGGAACTATTTACTCTGATTTGAGGTTTTGGAATTAAGAGTTTTCATTGGAATGCTTAAAATAAAAAACATCAGCCAAAGAGAAAAATAAGTGACACTGAATTCCACCAACTTGTGGGATAAATACTCTTCCCAGGGAAGCATTGGAAAAGTCATGTTATGAGATACTTAGAATCACAGGGGAAAGATTAGTGCCAAGCTCATAAATTATATAATCAGGATCTGCTGAGGCACAACAGCAACTTTTTAGATTGAGGATCAGCCAACTTGATCCTAGGGCATCTGAAGATTAGAGGGGTGACATCAGAGGTGTGATTTCCCCTGAGATTCTGAGCAGTCACACTCTCCTGTTTCCAACCCTGTTCCCAGCCTCACTCTTAAGACAATGATTGGAACCAGATGAGAGAGAAAAACCCTTTCACAAGCTTCCCCCTGATTCCCAGTATTTAAAATATGTGTTATTTACCAACATCTTATTTTGAAGATGGGTTATAAAAGGGAAAGAATTATGTATACATATCTTCACTAGGAACTATACATTTCAGAGTAACCAAAGAGTCCAGTCGATGAGTGAAAGCTCTTTGTTACAGATGCATGCAAGCCAATAAATAAAGTGGCAATGATAAAATTGGAAAATTATCATTTTGCAACCCCTATCGGATAAGTGATTCAGACAAAGGTCACATTGGTGGATGAAAAAACCATCCAGCAAAAGGTTGATGGAGAACTGCATATTTACAGGTTACCAATTAGCATCTCACAGGTTTTTGCTAGTTCCAAGTTGTGTGTGGGGTGGGGGACTTACTTTGCAATTAAGGGATTAAGCCATCGCCACTTTTAGCTAGGCAATCAATCTTAGGATCACCAAGTTAAGCAAAGCTGACCTGATATCCATCCTGGTGTAACACAGTGCCAAGGACACAGCATCATCTACCAGATTTTTGGATAAAAAGATTAAACCTGAATCACATCAAGACTTTAGAATTAGCTTCTTTCTCATGGGAAATACAGGGAGGACAGGAGAATGTTAGATGTCACCTCAATGAAGCAATCAAGCAAATCCAAAAAGTGGGACATTCTACAGTATCTTTAATAAGCCAATGTCATAGGAAAGAAAAAAAAGGAGTGTGAGATGCTATTTCTAGATCAAAAGAGACTTAAAAGAGCTCATTATTTAATGTAATTTTGATCCTCTATTGGAGCCTAGTGTGCAAAAATGAGCTATAATAGGATGTTTGGGGGAATAACTGAAGAAGTCTGAATACAGACTTGATATTATATGATATTTAGAAATTATTTCATTGGGAATGAAAATCACATTGTAGTTATGAAGGAAGATGTCCTTATTTTTTAGAGATGCATACTGCAATATTTAAGAAAGAACTGCCATGATGTCTACAATTTATTATGAAATACTTGAAGAAAAAAAAAGAGACAGATGAAGCAAAACCAAAAATTGTTGCCACTGGCCTTAGGAATGATAAGAGTGTGTAGGTTCCCCTGTAGAGATTTGCTGTTCCCCTGCCATGGGCCAGATCGGCCACATGCTGGGCATACAGCAGTGATCAAGATGGACACGTGAGTCGTACCCTCCTAAAACTCAGAGTTTAGAGGAAAAGGTCAGAAAGATCTATTTCTTGTGCCAGTCACAACCATGATTTAGTACTCATAGTTGGCTCTCCATGTCTACAGTTTATTCATCTGCAAATTCAACCAAGTATGGATCAAAAATATGTATTTTTAAAATTGTGTCCGTACTGAACATGTACTGACCTTTTTTTTCCCTTCTCTACATAATACAGTATAACAACTATTTACCTAGCATTTACATTGTATTTGGTATTATAAGTAATCAAGAGATGATTTAATGCATGTGGGAGGATGTGCATGGATTTCATGTAAATACTAGGTTATTTTTTATTAGGGACTTGTGTATCCATGGATTTTGGTATCCTTGGGGCGGGGAGTACTGAAACTAATCTCCCAAGGATACAAAGGGATGACTATATTATGTGCCAGCATACGAGTATGTAGGGACATTGGGAGAAAAGTGCTTTGGCAGTTGAAGTTCAGGGAGTGATGTCTCTGATCTCAAGTTACAGAGCTGTTGAGTGGCGGAACCAGGCCCTGCTCTTAGATCTGTGCATGTGCTGGTCCCACTGGACTGCTCCCCAGGTGTGTTGCTACAAGTCCCTGTGAATCTGCACTGTCTTAGTGTGGACTGGCACTGTTTCTTTTCCTCTCATTCTTCATCTTTTCTCTTGTAATCATTGTAAAATGATCCCTGTCATCTTGAGTATCAACCAAAAGGAAGTGCTGTTACATTGATATAAAGGAAATGAAAAGTAAAATAATAAAAACTCTGTGTCACTCATCTCAAAACTCCTTGAAACTGCCTAGATTTCTCTTTGATCTCTGTTAAAACCTACACTCTCATCTTCCTGTAGTTCAGCCTGCTTCCTTATCAACAAACACATTAAGATAAATATATTTAAGATGAATTACTCAATTATTTAGTGCTACAGGTGGTCTTCTGTTATTTTAATTGCTAGTGTTAAGCACAATTGTGTTTTTTCCCACTCCTGTGCCACTGGGGATTGAACTATGGCATTCTACCTCTGAGCTACACCCCCAAATCTTTATAAAAAATTTTGGTATTGAAACAGGGTCTCACTAGGTTGCAGAGAGTCTTGCTACATTGCCAAGGCTATTCTTGAACCTGTGATCCTCCTGTCTCAGCCTCCCAAGTACTAGGATTACAGGCATGTGCCACCATGCCTGGTTCAATTGTTTCATATACTGGAAATCTCCAGCTTTCTGCTACATTTGGTTCAATATGCTTCTAAGGGTTAGCACTAGACCTTGATCTCCAGTTGACCATCACTGGTCACCAAATATTTATTGAGTACCTATGTGCCACATCTGTGTTACATTTAGAACATGTTTTCCCTGGTATTCCACAAACAAGCTTTAGGATCCTACCTCATTTTGCAAGTTGGAAAAGGACTAAATATTGACCATATATTGACCTTGAGGGCTGGTATTCAGTGTCCACAGGGAAGTCAGGTTTTACGAATCTGTCACCATTACATGATGCACTGCCCCGGGCAGTCCGCTTTATGACAGGATGGTGACCAGCTACTGCAACCGAGGAGCAGTGGTGGCTCCCAAGCAGCTCCATCTGTCTGTGCAGAAAGCTTGCCTGCTCCCTAGGTATCCACAGCAGTGTCACAAATGAAAGGGCCATGAGATGTGACCTTGGGAAGACCTTTGCCCAAGGGTCTCCACCGCAGTGTGGTGTCCTCAGGCCTTTGGCCTGGGCTTCGGTCTGAAACCAACGCATTCCTGGCTTTTACTTTCTTCTTTCTTCCTCTTTGCCCTCAAGCACCCTATTGATGTTTGTGGATTTCCGTGTCAGGGAGGGACTTGAGCTCAAAGAGGTTAATGGACTTGTTCCTTGTTACCCAGGAAGTCTGGGGCCAAACCAGAAAGACACAGCTCAGCACTCCTGCTGCCCATTAGTCTGTCTTAGTTACAGCTGGAGGACTACAAGCTCCCATGTGACATTAAAGGAAATGCTCCCGGACTGCACAGGCTTTGGCATGTGTGAAATTTCACACCTCGGAGATAGCACTTCTGTGTGTGTCCAGGCTGCTTTCTTGTGTGTTAGGTTTTTTGAAAGTGTGAGTTATTCTAGACCAAGAACTTTATCATAAATTATTTAATTTCTTTCCCCCAAAAAACATTCTCTCCATTTCATTAATCATCCAGCAGGTCACAGAAGCAATTGTTGGGTCTTTCCAAAAAAGCATGTTATTTTTCTTGATTACAAATTATTGAATGATCATTATGAAAAATCAAGAAAAGGTAGCAAAGCATAGGGCAAAAATTTAAGCTGCCTAAAATTACATCCCTCAGACAAAACTACTATTAACACTTCGCGGGATTTACTTTTAGTCCATATATATATATTTGTGTGTGTGTGTGTTACTGGGGGTTGAACCCAGGGACTTTCTACCTCCAACCTACATCTCCAGCCCTATTTTATTTTGAAACAGGGTCATGCTAGGTTGATGAGAGTCTCACTACTTGCTGAGACTGTCCTTGAACCTGTGATCCTCCTGTCTCAATCTCCCAAGTACCTCCCACGCCTGGCTTATGTATATTTAATTTTAGAATAAAATTTGGATCATACTACTTCCAACAATTTAAGCAGTTTGTATTGTTTTATTTACAGAGAACATCATAATGTGAATATACTCTGTGCCAAAAAATGATTTTTAATAATGGCTGTATAATGCTTCAGCAAGTAAATTAACCACAATCTATTTAATCAACCTCTATTCAAGTATTTAGTTGTTTCCATAATTTTGCAATTATAATATATACTTTGTTGAGGACCCTCAACATGAATTTTTGCCCTATCCAGGGTAACTTCATAAGTTCCTAGAGGTGAAATTACTGAATGAAAAGGAACTCTTCCAAGTCCTTTGTCTTCTAGGTTGACTGTTTTCTCTGTGTCATTGAGTTTCTGTTAGGTGGCATTGGATCATTTTACAAATATATTTAAAGGCTTTCCCAATTTGACAGGCATAAAATGGCATCTCAATCTTGTTTTAAGACTATTTGATTATTGATGAATTTTATTATGGTATGCCTTATCATAGTATGTGTTTTGGATGGAAAAAAAAATCATTGCAAGCTTTGGTTTGCTAGTTTATGGTAAAGATTTCTTTTGAGGCTTAACTATTCAGAAATGTCCTGTTGTGAAGATAAAGAACTTATTCTGCCACTATTTCTTACAAAGCATTAATTGTGGAGAATTTTCTGATGTTGCTAATTATTGTTATTGGCTACCTTGTAGTTTCCCTGCAATTTTCATAGGTAGGGAAACTACCCACAATATTGTTGCCAAGACCACTACAGTTTGGTTTTGAAGAAGCTTCCTTCAAAGCTCCTTTTTTTGTGTGTGTGTAGGTGGTAGTACTTGGGGTTGAACCCAGGCACATTCTACTTTGGATCTATAACGTAGGCCCTTTCTTTTTTAATTTTTAATTTTTGAAACAGGGTCCAGCTAAGTTACTGTGTGCTGGCCTCAATCCTGCAATCCTCCTGTTTCAGTCTTCCAAGAACTGGGATTACAGTTATGTGTCACCATGCCTGGATTCAAATATTCTTTCATTGGCTTTTTGCTTCCTGTGTCTCAAACAGGTTGCACCAAGGTTCTGCACTCAGTTCTCTCCTCTGGTTTTGAAAGTGAAGTCAATGAGTTCTGTGTACCTGCTACTTTGTGCTTCTTCAGAACAGAACAAGACATGAATCTTGGCTTATAGGCGTGTACAGTTTAGATAAATGCCTATGTATATAACCCAATTAACATGTTTATAGTGCTAAGTGTTTTTATAGGGATAGAAAATGCTGGAAAGCTCCTGAATGGTGAAAGTTATACCAAACATGAGGAACTGGGGAAGTTTCTTGCGCCGGTTTTTGGAAGGGAAGGCAGAGTTTCCCAGAAGGACTAAAATATATATGTTAAGTATACATATATTTCTGGCCTCACATGCTCTTGTAGAACCTGTCCACTCACCCATCGAGAAGTAAGGTCTGTATTCCCAGCCTGGGTCTTCTTGACTACTTTGATGGGTAGAATGTACACAATGAACAGTGAATGACCCCTGAGGCTAGGTCACAAGAGGGGATGTAGGTTCTTTCTGACTATCTCTCACTTGACACATAAGGTTTTGGATCCACCATATGAAAAATCTGGCTACCCCAAGATCTGGGCCACTATGTTGGAGAAACAAGGGGGTGGGGCAGAGAGGCCTGGGAGCCCCAGCTGTTCCAGTTCCTGCCAATTGGATTCTTCCTAGCCTGTGCTCTGCAGGTGTGAGGGAGGAGCCGTTAGATTATTTCAGCCCTAAGCACTTGTCTGATTATAACTATAGTCATGCATTGCTTAATGATGGGGACAAGTTTTGAGAAAGGTTGTCATTAGTGAGTGTGCTTACACAAACTAAGATGGCTATGATGTCACTAGCCTACAAAATCTTATGTGACCACTGTCGTATATGGGGACCGTTACTGACCAAAATGTAATTATATAGCACAGGACTGTACTTGAGACTTGCTGAGCAGGAACTGCCCAGCTCAGCCCAGTGAATCCTCAGAACCACAAGAATTCACAATCAAAGGCAGTTGGGTTCTAAGCCACTGAGTTTGAAGTTGTTTGGTACCCAGCAGTAGAAAATTAGAGCAGCAGATATGAAAAGAACATGTTCTGGGCAGAGAGGACAATCTGAGAGTCTTTCCCTCGAAGCTTGCATTCAGCTAGATGCCTTCCACTATCCACTCTGTGCACTCAACTCTGTGGCTGTAACTACCATCCTCCCCAAACTGACATCAGCGTTCCTGGCTGCTCCCTAGACAGCAGTGTCTGGGGATCCTACTCAAACCCCAAACTCCACAGATCACAAGGTGAGTTGAAAATTATCTTTGGGAAGCATATATTTCCTGCGCTCAGTGTTTGTGTTAATGACCCCACCATAGTCCTCATTTTCCAGGCTGTTAATCTTGGTGTTTCCTCATTCCCTGTCCTCAAATTTCACATCCAGTCCTTTCCTATAGCCAGCAATTCTCCTTCCACAATATTTTGTGCCTGTTATACCAGCAGCATCACTGCCGTGTGCCCATACCACACTTCTATTCAAGTTTAGATCCTTCCCATAGCCTAGACCAATGCCCCAGACTGGTTTCCTTCATTCTCTGATGCCACACACTTACCACAGAGCAACTTTTGTCCTATCAGCTTGTGCTTATAAGCTTCCCGTAGCCAATCTCTTCTCACCAATTTCTTTCTTTCCTTTTCCTTTCTCTCTCTCTCTCTCTCTTTCTTTTTTTCTGGTACTGGAGGTTGAACCCAGGGGCATCTTACCTCTGAGCTACACTCCCAGCCCTATTTTTTATTTTTATTTTGAAACAGGGTCTCGCTAGGTTTGATGATAATTTCACTGCTTACCGAGGCTGTCCTCGAACTTAGGTCCTCCAGTTTTAGCCTCCCAGGTACTGGGATTACAAGCGTGCACCACCATGCCTGGCTCATTCACCAATTTCTTTTATGGGTAAAGTAGGAAGAAGAAAAATAAGGTGGACCTAAGACTTCCAATTTAAGCAGATGGTGAAATGATAATACTCAATTGGAGAGTAGAGAAGGCAGATTTAAAGAAGAATACAGTAGAAGGCCTTTGATATTGTTCTGTCAGTTTACACCCCCGACCCCCATCAGCATCATGTCAATAAGTGTCATGCAGTCCTGAGGGTTTGCCACCTGTCTGGACCATATTCCTCTTATTCACCAGATACTCCCTCTTCCATATGCACAGCCAGCTCAGGGTAGGGGTGGGAAAGGGTGCTGGGGAGAGCACGGGAAGCAGCTTTGGAAGGTGGCTGAAAGCTAGGACGGGGACTGGTCAGTAGTGCATACCCATGGGTCTATACTAGTGCTTGGAATAAGATCAGTGTGCTAGGCAGGTGGTTGCCTGGGGTGGCACACGGGTTGGCTGGGTAGCAAGTCGATGAACTTCCATGAAGCAATGAAGTTGGGAAAGGTGCACTGTTGAGCATCTCTCTCCAGGGAATCTATACAAAGCACCGGATCCCATCCTTGTTCTTTCTTGAATCAGGGGACCGAGTGGTGGGCATCAGCAGAGCAGAGGAGGAGTAGAGCGGGAGGAGAGCTGACAGACAGATTGGTCGAGTGCTCCGATGTGTAGGATCGATCATTCATTCCACATTAATGCTGTCTTTAGCAATTTGAAGAAGCACAAGAAATCTGCCTCATTTGGTTGAGTAGTTCTGTGGGATTCCCAATCTGGAAGCCCAACATGACTGGATCAGATTATATAAGCCAGGGAGAGCTTGTGCAAGACTGGGCAGACCACGACAAAGGCTGTTCTAAGAGTGCCAAGCCTGGGAAGCTTGAGGTTGGCAGGGGCCGTTTGGATGGTGATGAGGCCTGCCCCTCCAGGGTCTCTGGAGGCCATGATGGCTGTTGGATCCTTCCAGGGGCTTCTCACCAGGGGCTCCACACTGGCAGCTGGCTTCAGCTGAAAAATAAATGTTCTCTGGGAGCTGAGGCCACAGTGGAACAAATGGTCACCGTGGTTATGTGAAAGTGCCAGCCTGTTCCAGGAGCCCTGCGCATGGGGCCTGGTGGGCATATCAGTTCTTTAGTATTCACCAACAGCTCCTAGTTAACTTCCTACTGTGTGATATCCCAGGCCACGCCAGGGAAAAAACAGAGGGAAGGCAGTCCCTGGCTTCAAGGAATTCCCAGTTTACTAGAGGAGACAGACCAATAAAAGGTGTTTTCAGAACAGTATGGGGCAGGCAGGGAAGTCTGAGATAGGAAATCTTCCTGGAGAGAATCTTGATAACTCATTCAATGCAGGAAACTCTCTGTGCTCCCCAAACCCAGGACAGAAAGATCTCAGCACAGATGTTGGTGCAAAGAGTCTGTAGGATCCTCTGAATCTCAGGAACTTAGGACATCCTTGACATTGCAGGGATTGGTCCCACCCGAGCATTGCAGAATGGGAAGTCTCAAAGGGCCTCTGGATAAGTGGTCTGTCCCCCACTGGTGGATGTGGTCAGCTAGGTCTCACAGCAGCTGGTACCTGATTGCCAAGGTGCCTGAGTTCACAAGCATGTGGGACACCAAGTCTCTCACACTGTATCCCCAGAAATGAAGGGCAGCTACTGGGTAAGAACCACAAGTAAATGAAGGTACACCACTGCCAGCCCTTCATGCACCAACATGGCCTCTTTCTAACACCTTCCTTGCTCCCTGCCCTCCTCAAAGGAAGAACAGTCACTAACCTGAGAGGTCAGAGTCCAGAATGTACTTTACTGGCAAGACGCCAGATTACTGTACTTTAAAGATATCCATCTCTCATCAAGTGCTGTGTGCATGTATGTCCCTACCATTCTTAACTTCAATATGATGTGAGACTACAATGCACTGATAAAAGTGTATTTTAAAAAAAGAGAGATATCTGTCCGACTTTCAGTTTCTGTCTTCTACTTCCTGCCTTGGCCTTTGATCCCTACTATGTTTTTGCTTCCTGCCTGGCACTGGGCTGGCATGTCTCTCTATTCTGGATATGCAGCTAACTGAGCAAGTCAGACTGGGGCCTGCTCACTCCCTCGTGCACATGCTGCCTCTAGATTTAGATTCAAAAGGAGGGGATGTGGGAGACCTCGCTCAGATGCCAGCGTTGGATACAGTCATCCTTTCACCAGTTTCTGCATGTGAGTGTCAGCTGCTAACACAGCTAGTAAAAAATGGCACTTAAAAAGTTCTCAGCTGGAGCCGGGCGTGGTGGCGCACGCTTGTAATCCCAGCATTCGGGAGGCTGAAACAGGAGGATCCGGGTTCGCGGCCAGCCTCAGCTACCTAGTGAGGCACTCCGCAACTTAGTGAGACTCGGTTTCAAAATAAAGAATAAAAAATAGGGCTGGGAGTATAGCTCGGAGGTAGAATGCCTCAGAGTTCAATCCCCAGTACTGCAAAAAAAAAAAAAAAAAAAAAAAAAGTTCTCAGCTGGGTGTGGTGATGCACACCTATAATCTCAGTATTGGGAGGCTGAGACAGGAGGATTGCAGGTTCTCAACCAGCCTCAGCAACTTAGTGAGGCTGAGGCACTCTGCAACTTACTGAGACCCTGTTTCAAAATAAAAAGTAAAATAGGGTTGTGAGTGTAGCTCAGAGGCAGAATGTCCTGGGTTCAATCCCCAGCGACACACACACACACACACACACACACACACACACACACACACACACAAGTTCTCATCCTATTACTCCTCCTTATATGGGATCCCAAGGGGTAGGGGGTCATCAATAGAACAGTATTTTAGTCTTCATGGGTCCCTGGCTGTAATGCCATTATAATATTTATAATTCCACTGGAACTTTAACTCTGTCCTCTAATGGTCCCCTGTAAAGGGAAAGCAGAGCCTTCTGCTTATATGCATATTGGACTAAAGCCCAAAGTCCTTGGGCTCTTCCTAGGCATTTTGGCTCAGCTTCAGGAAACAGCAGTGAGCAGACAGACTGGGCAACTCAGGGCTTGGGGTGAAAGTATCAACCTTGTCCCCAGCTCTCCGGAGGGATCAGGCTGTGCCAGGTGCTCACCTCTCCTTGACAGTGATGCATTGTGGCAGAGTCTGGCGAGGTTTTCAGCTGGGAGGTCTGGGCCAACTGGTCCCGGGGAGATGAGTGTGCATGGAGGGGAGGGAATTGTGCAGGTCTTCTTTGGACTTGCCTCTGATTGGACTCTTAATCTTGGATGAATCCTGGCCAAAAAGCTCATAGTAGACTGAATAATGGCCTCCAAAGATGTCCATACCCCATGCCTGGAACTGTGAATATGTTAAGTTATATGGCAAGGGGGCTTTGCAAATATAATTAAAGTCGTTGAGGTTAAAATGGAGAAGTTATTTCAGATTATTCAGATGGGCTGGTTGTCATCACATAGGCCCTGTGTTACTCAGCTTTGGATCCCTATGACAAAATATTTGAGATAAGTGACTTATAAGGAGAACAGGATTATTTTGGCTTACAAATTCAGAGGTTTCACTTTGGGGCCAGTGATGAGGCAGAGCTTTATGAGAGAAACATGTGGCAGAAGAAACTGCTCACCTCAGCAGGGAGCTCAAGAGAGGGAGGGAGAGGATAGGCCAGGATCCCAAAATCCCCTGCCAGGACCCCCAGTGTCCTAACTATATTTCCTTAGACCCCACTTCCTAAAGGTCCCATCATCTCCCAAGAGCACCACAGGCTGACAGCCAAGCCTTCAAAACCCATGGGCCTTTGATTAACATTCAAGATCCAAACTATAGCAGATTCTTGCAGGCAGAAGAATATTTCCAGTCCAGGAGAGATGAGAGAGAGAGAGAGAGAGAGAGAGAGAGAGAGAGAGAGAGAGAGAGAGAGAGGGAAATGAGGTTGGAGGGAGAAAGGAAGACAGGAGGGGACAGAAGGAGAGAGGAAGATAGAGAGGCAGCAGAAGCAAAGATAGGAAAGAAAGATAATGCATGAGAAGGGCTTGACTCTTCGTTGCTGATGTTGAAGATGAAGAGAGGCCATGAGCCAAGGAATATAGGTAGTTTCCAAAAGCTGAGAATGATCTCCAGCCAGCAGCTACTAAGTAAAAGGGGACTCAGTCCTACAACCACATGCAATTGCATTCTGCCAACAGCTTGCAGAGCCTCTAAATAAGGCACCTGTGTAGCCCTACTCACACCTTGCTTGTAGCCTGGTGTTTTAGTCAACTTTTCCATCACTATGACAAATCTCTGACAAGCACAACTTAGAGGAGAAAAGGTTTGTTTGGCTCACAGTTTCGAAAGTTCAGTCCATGATTCACTGACTCCAGGAACCATGGTGTCAGGGTGCATGGCAGAGATAAACCACTCTCAGTTATGGTGGCTGGAAGCAGGGAGAGTAAGAAAAGGAAAGTAGGAAGGTATATATCCCCAAGACCCTGTTCCTAGTGACCCACCTCCTCCAGCCATGCCAATGAACCTTTCTGCATTGGGGACAGGCTTTCAACACATGAGTTTCGGGGGGATATTCCAAACTAAACCAGAACACTCATGTCAAACTCAAGTCCTACAATCTATGAGATAAATAGATGTTGTTTTGAGCTCCCAAATTTGTGGGAATTTGTCATGGCAGCAATTGAAAATGACCACAGAGGTAGAAAACAGAGGAATATTATTGAATCAGTCCAAGACCTTATCCTGGGGCACATTTGGCCATCAGTACTTTCTTAAAGCGTTGACAGATGGAGTTCCTAAAACACAAAGTACAGGTTTGGGGATGTAGCTTAGTGGTAGAGTGTTTGCCTGGAATACACAGGTTCTGGGTTCAACCCCAGCACTGCAAAAATAAAAAACACACCTAAACTTAATTCTCAGAGGGATACTCTACCAGCCTTTGGGGGCTCTGATTCTGAACAGGGAATTCCCTTT
Source organism: Graphiurus murinus (assembly GCA_004027655.1). Taxonomy (NCBI): domain Eukaryota; kingdom Metazoa; phylum Chordata; class Mammalia; order Rodentia; family Gliridae; genus Graphiurus; species Graphiurus murinus. The sequence goes on along the minus strand of PVLC010003513.1, from coordinate 70,282 downwards.
CTTACTGTTTTTATCGATATTTAGGTCCTTCTCTGACTGTCCTGGTCCTATTACCTACAGACTGATGGGTTTCTGAGTGAGGAAACTCCTATGGCCTTCCAAGAAGATAAAGTGATTCACGGAGAAGGAATAGGTATGTGTAGTACAGTCAGGGACAGCATGCTCTGTTCCCCAAAGCAGAAGGTCATGCCAATCAGGGAAGCATCTCTTCCTTAAAGATGCGGTTATAGACCCTGTGGACAGAGATACCAGCCGAGAAGCCTTTGAGTTCTCCCATAGACTGGATCAGATAGAATTCTGTCATCTCCCCAATACTACATGTTCTCACTTATGTGTGGACTTAAAAATTGATCTCAAAGAAGTAGAGAATAGAATAGTGGTCCCCAGCACCTGGGAAGGGTGAGGGAGGGAGGGATGGACAGAGGTTGGTTAATGGGTATAGGGGTACAATTGGATAGAAGGAATAACTTGTAATGTTCTGTAGCTTGGCACAATAACTATGGTTGACAACAATTAATTGAGTATTTCAAAATAGCTAATAGAGATGATTTTGAATGTTCCCAACACACACACACACACACACACACACACACACACACACACACACACACAGATGTATGTCTGAGGTGCTAGGTATGCCAATGATCCCGATCTGATCATTACACATTGTGTACATGTATTGAAATATCACACCATACCCTATAAACATGCACAATGCTATGTGTCAATTGAAAATAAAAAATATTTTAAAAACCTTGATCATGGGGGAAAAAAGGAATTATGTCAATTTCAAGCTGTAGGATTAGTCAAAGACAGGCTTAACACTTCTCAAGGGGCCATTTGGGCACAGGGCTTGGATACCAGCCATCTAGAAGGGGCCCTTCCCAGATAGTCTCTACCTAGCCAGGTGGATGCAGGTACATCTGGGCTTTGCCTGTGTTCGTCTCCCTAGGCTACTCCATGTAAGTCTGTATGTATTTGTGTATGTGTGTGTGGTACTGGGGATGGAACCCAGGGGCATTCTACCTCCGAGCTACACCCCCAGTCCTATTTTTTATTCTTTATTTTGAAACAGGGTCTCACTAAGTTGTGGAGGGCCTCACTAGGTAGTTGAGGCTGGCCTCGAACCCGGATTCTCCAACCTCAGCCTCCCAAGTACTAGGATTACAAGTGTGCGCCATCACGCCCAGCTCTGTGTGCATTTTTGAGGCAGGGTTTCCCTAGGTTGCCTAGGCTGGCCTCAAATCTGCGATCCTCCTGCTTCAGCATCCCAAGTAGCCAGGATTACAGGTGTTGCCACTGCACCCAGCCCTCCCGTCGCCCCCCCCCCCCTCTTTAAGAGGAGTAGATTAATCTGATGAACCACAGGGCATCACTAATCCAACTTGTCACCAAAGTGGCCTGTCTACTTAGAAAACAAGTCAAAACCCAAATCCTCACAACTTGACCAAGTTGTTCAAGTGGCAGGAGGGGTGACAATTTAGGAGGAAAGTTAAAGCTCTATCCCTTCACCAAATCTTTCTGTCAAATGAATAAGTGAGCAGGGGCAAATAATGATTAGATTCTAGTCATTCAGCTTAAATCCTGAAAGAAGCTCTAAGTAATAACCAAAACAACAGAGAAAGGAGCCCAGGAGATTTCACGCATACTATTTTTAAGCAAATGGTAAACCTGAATAGAACTGTCCTCAATTATAGATAAGTAAGTAGAAAAAAGCTCAGCATGGAGCCTATGCAAAAAAGCATCTACAAAAAAAAGAAGAAGAAGGCATAGTAGGAAAAAAGGTAGATAAAGAGAAATCTTCAGAAGTTGAGCTCTAAGTAACAGAAGGATGGCAAAACCTTGGACTGGTGAGGTCTGGAGCTTGGTCCTTTCAAGCTCCCCTGGTGGTGACATAAATTGGTCCAGCCTTTCTGGACGACACTGGAATGGTGGGAATGCTCATTTTAAATGAGTATACCTTTGACCCAGCAATCCTGCTTCTTGTAATTTTCCCCAAGACAATAATTGCCAAAGCATACAAAGATCTAAAGACAAGAATGTCTGTCCCAGCTTTGTTTATAATAGTGAAAAATGGGTGTTCATCAATAGAGGTAAATCGCCAGTTATAGAAATTATGGCAGTTCCATTTATAATATACTAAATAATGACATAGATCTTTATTGGGTGACATGGAAATTTGCTGATGACACATGTAAGTGAGCACAAAAAAGAGAATAACAGAACAGCATGATCCCATTTGTGCAATATTTTAATAGGGCCACGAAGAGGAATATCTGGAAGGATGTTCAGCCTAACAGGTGAATTTTGCTTTATTCCTTGGACATTTCTGTATGATCTCAATATTTATAATGAGCATGAATCTTTAAAAAAAAATAAAGCTATTTTCAAAATAAAGGAAGAAGAAGAAGAATATGGTAGAAGTCTACTTATTCTACCAGATATAATGGGATCCAAAATTGAACATGTCAATTACTTTACAATTATAAGGAATGACATAGCATATGTTACAAGCTTTATTTTCATTCAAAAATATAAATGGCCAGGCGTGGTGGTACAGGCTTGTAATCCCAGTACTTGGGATCGCAGGTTTGTAGCCAGCCTCAGTTACTTAGTGAGGCCCTTTGAAACTTAATGAGATCCTGTTTCAAAATAAAGAATAAAAAATAGGGCTAGGGGTGTAGCTCGGAGGTAGAATGCCCCTGGGTTCAATCTCCAGTAATACAAACAAACAAACAAACAATAACATATAAATGAATACTCATTCACTATCTTCTGATATACGGATAAGATAGTTTCTTTCCATGTTTCATAAAACTAGACTGAATACAGAATCCTTTCAGATTTTTTTCTCTTTGGTACTGGGGATTGAACCCAGAGGTATTCTACTTCTGAACTACACTACCAGCCCTTTTTACCTTTTATATTAAAATAGTTCTCTCTAAAGTGCTAAGGCTGGCCTCAAACCTGCGATCCTCCTGTCTCAGCCTCCCAAGTACTGGGATTATAGGCACATACTACTGCACCTGGTCCCCTTCTAGAGTCTTCTCCATAATATTTGCCTATATTTAATTTGGTATTGATTTTTTAAATTCACCTTTATGAAGTTAATACTTATTCCTAATACTCTTTTCTTTTTTTCTAGATTTAAAATGGAAAAATTAAAATTTTGCTTTTTGGGCCACGTGACTTTAGTCAATGAAGCATTAACAGATGATGAACTGTCTACTGAGCATTTCTGGGGCAGCTTTGGCTTTCAGCCTTTTATCCAACAGGCCAATTAACCAACACCATTTTGTCCTTTTACTCCTATTCTACTTTCTTTTTTTTTTTTTTTTCAGTACTGGGGACAGAAGTGGGGGGTGTTCTATCTCCTAGTTACACCCCCCAGACCTATTCTATATTCTTTATTCCTTATTCTTTATTTTGAAACAAGGTCTCACTAAGTCGCCGAGGGCCTCACTGAGTAGCTGAAGCTGGCTGCGAACCTCCTGTCTCAGCCTCCCAAGTACTGGGATTACAAGCATGTGCCACCATGCCCGGCTTACTCCTATTCTACTTTCTGTATCCCTGTGCTTACACCATTTGGCCTGCCACACCCACTGGCATGGCCGTCCCTGCTGGACATCACTGTGGATTTTGTGGGATCCCCGGCTCCGCTGCATTAATTAGAAACTGGCGTTACATCTGGGCGCTGCTGTAGCTTGCATGCATGACTGCTGCTGCTGCTGTTGCTGAATGCAGCCACCTGTGCCATGCATTGCTGCCACCATCACCACGCCCACGACCATACCCCAGGCCCCATGGTATGAAAGCTGTACGGTGTTCCACAGCAAAATGGAAGGCGAGTGCCTCCAGCCCTTGTTACACCCACTAGAGGATCCCCAAGTGAGGGATGCCAGTCCCCTCTGACTCCCTGATTCTCAGTGAATGAGCCCTTTCCATTTAAATTCACTCTCTTGCTGTGGCCTGAGCCACAGGAGACTGGCAGGGGCAGGCCTGAGAGAAGGGCACCCAGATACACATGGAATTGCTTCTCCGGCAGTGACCGGCTTGGAATGCTTGACTCAAGTGCTCAGCGAGTTCTCTCCCAGTAGGCTTCACCCCTCGTGCCTAAAGACCCCTCCCAAGTTCTCCAGACACGGCTCCATTGTGAGTTCACTTGGGCTCCAACTGACTCTTCAGTTGCAAAGAATTTGGGGGAGAGAGGGAGGAGCAGGGAAAGATTCCTTAATATCTTGACTTTTAAACAAATAAATCTTATTGCATAATTATAACATTAATGCATATTCTTTATGAAAAATATCTAAAATACGTAGAGAAAAAGACATAAGTAAAACTCACCTGTGACCCCACTACTTAGAAATAATTGCAAATACTGTTTCAATGCTTTTTTAAAAACTCATCCATTGTTTTATATTATTAAGATCACACTGTCATATAATTTTATAGATTTTGGGGTGGTCTATTACTATACAGAAGAAATCACTTTTGATACTAAAATTGTTTATAAGCAAACTTTTAATGATGCATAATATCCAATGTTTTGTTTGAAAATCACAGACATTGATTTGAGTGAGTATAAATTTAAAAAAGGAAGGAAGGAAGGAAGGAAGGAAGGAAGGAAGGAAGGAAGGAAGGAAGGAAGGAAGGGAGAGCAAGCTGGGCATGGTGGTGCACACCTGCAATCCCTGTGCTTGGGAGGCTGAGACAGGAGGATCACAGGTTCAAGGCCAGCCTCAGCAACTTAGCAAGGCCCTCAGCAACTTAGCAAGACCATGTTTCAAAATTTAAAAAAGGAGAGGGGATGGTTATGTAGCTAGGAAGTAGAATGACCCTGAATTCAAAAGAAAGAAAAAAATTTTTTTATTGTGGAGATTGGGGCTGTTGTTCTGGAAACAGCTAGACCTCGGAGTTATTAGAACAAGCTATAAGAAATGCAAGGTGTCCCATCACTCCAACCTGCACCTGTTTCCCTCTGTACTTCTCCATTTTGTCTGTTTTTGTATGCTGGTGTTGCAGAAAACATACCATTGACCTTTTCTGGGTTTACATGCTCAGGAAATCCAGAGAGAAACTCCTCTCTCTCAGTTCTGCTTTCAAATATTTGGGGAGACACTTGGACTGGCTCAGTTTTAATCAGGTGCACACCCTGGTCGACAGCAGTGAAGAAGGGGACCAGGGTCACTCAGAAGGAAACTGGCTGATCCTACTGACACCTGAGTGGTGGCAGGATGAGGGGTTGAAGGTTGAACAGGTGGAGTCTGGTCAGGACAGGAGGATATCCCACAATTTAACAAGCCTTTTTTTTTTTCCCTATTGTTTTAATCTGTGCATGCAAGAAGATGCTGGGCTGGGGGTGGCGATTCATGTGTTGCCTCACCCCACTCCCAAAGAGCATACTGGTCCCAGGTCCTACACCCCAGGGGACCAACTTATACCTACAGGTGGCTATTAATGGTACTAGGAGAGAGAACTCTCCTAGGTTAGCAAAGGCGGCAGCTGGGCATCTCCAGATCCAAGCAGGGAGCTTTCTGTAAGCAGCGTTCCCCTCAGGGCAAGGCTTCAACTTGCCCTTGATATGAGAAGCCTCTCATTCAGTAGAATTAATGGCTGGAAAATTTTCACAAAGGAGAGGAAATACATCTTTCCATCATGAATAACCAGTCTGCTGCAGGGGTTAATTGTATCGGAAATAAGGCTTGGATTTTTGAAGGAGTTGGTTGGTTTTATGATCATTAATAACATTCACAGTTATGCATGTGTCAATTTCATATTTTATGGTATGAGCAGATTGCCTGGAGGGGTCAGGAAGGCATATTTTCTAGGATTTCATGAGTGGGTAGGTTCATTATCAGGGAATTTTATCTTCCTCTAAAGCATTACTTGTTGGTCACTGACTTGAAGAAACAATCGGAAACTAAACAAAACAAAGCCCTGTGTGCCTGTGAGCTTCCCCGGGTCTGGCGGCTTACAAAGAGCCTGAAGGGATTCTCTGGTTCAGTGGCTCAAGCCTGAGAGGAGGCAGGGCAGGCGCTGAGGCTGCTAACTGCCTTTCCATTCTGATTGGCACAGTTTGAGAAGTATGAGCATTTCCTGCCTCACAGGGGAAGGAAGCTTTCCCAGGAACCCCCCTTCCCAGAATTCCCTTTCTGCTCCAGTGCTGCACCGAATCAGAGCTCCCTGCCCTTGTGCATGGAAGGCTGGCAGATGCAGCTTTCAGGATCCGGTCTAGGCAGCCTCCTGCAGTGGGAGGCTGTGCGGCCAGCAGTTTGAAAAGCTTACTGTTGGGTAGACAGCCATGAGCGGCTCCTTCCTATTGTGTACAAAGCTGCCGCTAGGCATCATGGTAGATACGAAACAAGTACAAGTCACCGTGTTTACCCTCAAAGAACACAGTATCTCCAAGTACAACCAAAATAATGGTGCTGACTCTGAGTCAGAATAAATAAATAAATAAATAAATAAATAAATAAATAAATAAATAAAATAAATGGACAAAGAGACCAGTTTGCACTGGAATAGTCTGAACAGACTTTTGGAAAGGTGGTGGAATTTTTAAATGGAGGCCATTTCATGCAGGGAAGCCCAAGAAGAAGTAGGGAGACGAGACTGTTGCCCTCAAAGGGCACCACGGGGGGGGGGGGGGGAGAGCAGCTGGCCATGCAGAAAGGGCTCCCCGGGCCAGCTCAGAAAGAAAGAGGTGGCACATGCTCAGCCAAGCGTGGTGGCACCTGCCTCTCAGGAGGCTGAGACAAGAGGATGGCAGGTTCAAGGCCAGCCTCAGCAACTTAGTGAGACCCTGTTTCAATATAAAAAATAAAAAGGGCTGGGGTGTAGTTCTGAGGTAGACTGCCCCTGGGTTCAATCCCCAGCGCGCCTGCGCGAAAACACATATATATATATATATATATATACACACACACACACACACACACACACAGCAGTCTCCATAGAGCAGTCCTGGTACCCTGAAAGGTGAACAGAGTTAGTGCTGAGCGCAAAGGTATTCATGACCCACAGAAGGTTTTTGAGTAAAAGGGCCAGCTGGTCAAGGCAGGGCTAATTTAGGAAGCTGCATTTGTTAGTAGTATGGTATAGGAGATGGAGGAGAGAGAGCCTTAAGGAACCAGGTTAGGAGGCTGTTGAAGTGACTCAGATCCAAAGGCAGCAGGAAAGGTCTGGGTCATGCCCAGGGTTCCAGGAGAGAAACAGGTTTCTGGTTAAGGTGAGGGGCAAGGAACCCAGCGAGGGACTGAGAGGGCAGGTCATTCAGAAAGCCTAAGCCTAGGAGGACCAGCCTTTGGGAGGAACCGAGGGGGTCCCAGAGATGCATCCTCAACTCTGGAACAGTTCGAGAGGGCTAGAGAAATCTGTAGCTTGTGAGTTACCATGAGAGCTGGACCTTGGGGACAGCCTCAGGTTGGCAGCAGAGCAGCCCCCGGCACTGGTAATGATGAGGTAGAGTAGAAAGAATTAAAATTTAGGCAGGAAGGAGACATTGGGAAGGAAAGGAAAAATATAGCTTTAAAAATCTGGAGAGTTCATAGACCCTGCCCTCACCGGAAATCCTTTCGGACAAAGGCCAGACTTCAGCGACCTCCCATCTTCCGAAACCTGAGAAAGGAGGAGGATCCAACTTGGAACGCCTACCTATCAACCGCCAATACCTGAGAAACGAGGAGGTACAGACTGCTTCTGTGCCTGCCCCTCTTGAAAGTTTATTAAAAAGGCCCGCTTCCGCTCTTCCGGTCTCTTTGCCCGCATGACCGGGAAGATCTCAGCTTCTCTGTTTTCCCCGAGTCCCTTGTTTCCCTGAATAAATACCTGCCTTTTGTCCCCTACTGGCATGTGTTAAAATTCTTTTTATCACGGAGGCCAAGGACCCACGAGTGGGACCGCGTTATCCCATGACAGTAAGAGCTCGGGGTCCTCCTCCTGGAACATGAGTGGTAGAGCCATGCAAATGTGTAGGGTCTGGGCTGAGGCCAAGACCTCCGCAGGTACTCAGCTGAGGGAAGTGAATCAGGACTGGCGACCACCAGACCAGGGCAAGTGACCTTGGAATCTGCAAGGAAAGGGCAGGTCAGGAGGCACCTTGGGATTCCCCCTTTTGTGGACACATTTTCCACCTTCTGGGTGGATTTTAAGGCAGAGAATAAGCCAGGCCCAGTGGTGCACACCTGTAATCCCAGTACTTGGAAGGCTGAGACAGAAGGATCACAGATTTGAGATGAGCTGCAGCAACTTAGCAAGACCCTCAGCAACTTACCAAGATTCTGTTTGAAAACAATAAAAATAAAATGGGCTGGGAGTGTAGCTCAGTGGATAGAATACCCTTGGGTTCAAACCCCAGTACCAAAAACAAAAGGCAGAGAACAGACGTGCAGTTCTCTAGGAAAAACCCTTCAGCAGGCATCACAGTAGACTCTCAGTGGCTTCTCGAAGGCATCTTAGGGGTGATCTGTCCAACCCCTTTATTGTATAGAAGGGGAAACTGAGGCTAAGAGAGCAAGCGGGCCTGCCAAAGGTCCCACCCAGAGCAATCCTGTTACATGCCCCAGGGTTTTTCCAGCAGGAAGACTGGGCTCTGCTGTCTTGCCAGAGCCCAGCTGCAGGGTGGAGGCTGGGAAGTTGAGTCTGAGTTTGCAGCTCAGAACCTTGTCTGCCAAGAGACTCACTGTTACAACCCCTCTTCCTCAGGTGAATCCCATGTTGCTGTGGGTAGGAACCCCCTTACCCTGGGGGACACCACCCCCTATCCTCCCACTTGGCATTCTGCCAGGGCTTTCCCTGGGGCAGCCACCATCAGGCCTCCCTGGGCCTGCAGAGGCTTCAGTTGTGCTGACCAGGTCCCTGACTTTAGAGCCCTCCAGGTAAGATTTCCCTACCCCGGAGGGCTCTTGGTTCTTGGCACTGAGGGAAATTTGTGACTGTCCAGAGTCTTACTGGAGGTGAGGGGCTACTCTTGCCCAGCGTTGGAGAGCTGAAATTCAGATACACCCCTGGGGTACCCTACCTCATAACCATACACAGAACTGCTGGGCTGGAATTTGGTGTAATCAATGTGTTCATAAACCACAAGTTTTAATAATAAAGACTAGGACATTAGAGCACTGGCTTTCAACCCTGGCTACACAATGTAATCACCTGGAACATTTTAAAATTCTGATGCCTAGATCCCACTCTCAGAGATTATGATTTCCCTTGTCTGTGATGTGGCTTGAACTCAAGATGATGATGATGAGTGTGTGTGTGTGTGTGTGTGTGTGTGTGTGTGTGTGTGTGTGTACTGGGGTCTGAACTGAGAGATGTTCTACTTCTGAGCTATACCTCTGGCCCTGTTTTATTTTTTATTTTGAAACAAGGTCTTGCCAAGTTGCTGAAAGCTTCCATAAATTGCTGAGGCTGGCCTCAAACCTATGATCCTCTGTCTTAGCCTCCCAAGTACTGGGATTACAGGTGCCCGCCACATCACCAAGCTGAGCCTCAGGATTTTTGAGACCACCATGCAGTCAAGAATAAGAATCTCTGAATTTGAGAAAATGAGAGAAATTCATTCTATACTATAGGAAGTCAAAATATGCTGCCTCATCATTCCACTTTGCACGTACAGGTTCATCTAATTAATTTTGATTTACCCTTTGGCTCCTTTGGAGGCCATCTTTCCCACTTCTCACTACCCTCTCCCAAATTTCCCTAAATTCTGGGGCAGGTCATAATTTCAAAAGACACAAATCCCAAATGACCAAAATTTTGAGTACATAATTCTGGGAAATTTTTAAAAGATATTTATTTACATTTTAAAAGGAATATTTATTTGAAAAATATGAAAATACTACAGAGAACTTCATAGACTGCTTTATATAATAGGCAGATAATCATAACATACATAATTTCACAAGCATAAACACTCAAGTATTCTGACAGTTGGGTAGGCATAGCAGTTATGAGCTGGTGAACTATATTCAAAGAAATAGCTGGAAAATTGAAATGTATAAATGCCATAGCATTATGGTTGGTAATTGTATGCACCCAGCTTTATAACTGTGGTCATCTGAAATGCCACGACAGCCAACCTATCTTGATGAAATGGATCTAAAACCAATGGGTCACCACTGCATACATAGCTGCCCAAAGAGCCAAGATCTTGAGAAATGTTATCTATCCTACCAGAAGCATATCTCTTCATTTATTGAGGATGTTTCAATGTTTTTATTTTTTATTTTTCAAAAATTTTTGTGGTACTGAGGACTGAGCCCAGGGGTATTCTACCTCTGAGCTACACCCCAGCCCTATTTTATTTTGAAACAAAATTTCACTAAGTTGTTGAGGGCCTCACTAAGTTTCTAAGGCTGAATTGCGATCTGTAATCCTCTTGTTTCAGCTTCTCAAGTACTAGGATTACAGGCGTGCACCACCACATCTGGCTCTCAATGCTTTTGTATACACTCACAATGCTTACACACAAAGTTAATGTCATGATAATGCACTTTCATGGGGTCAAATATGCAAAAAAAAAAAAGAAAGAAAAGAAAAGAAAAGAAAGAAAGAAACATTGAATGAATTAGAACTCTTTGAGCATCTTTACACAATTTTTACCTCCAATATTGAATATGGGTAGTGTAGTAAATTGTAAAAATAATGTTGACAATTTAAAATAGTGGGGAAAAACTAAAAAAAAAAAGGAAAAGAGAACAAAAAGCTAGAATTTGACATATGAAAAATGTAGTACAGGGATATGTTATGCTCAATTGCATAGGGGCAGTCCATAAAGCGGCTGACTTTCATGATCATTAGCTAGTTTTTTGTTTTTTGGATTTTTTTTTCCCCAGTACTAGGGATTGAACTCGGGGGCATTCTACCTTCAAGCTATACCTCCAGCCCTATTTTTTATTCTTTATTTTGAAACAGGGTCTCCCTCAGTTGCGGAGGGCCTCACTAGGTAGCTGAGGCTGGCTGCAAACCCAGATCCTCCGGTCTCAGCCTCCCAAGTGCTGGGATTACAAGCGTGCGCCACCATGCCCGGCTCATTAGCTAGTTTTTAAAGTGCTGTACCATGGTAAATAGTTGCTTTTTAAAATTTTAGGCATGGTTCTTTTTAGAGGATACATTCCCATGCATTTTCTACTTGGCACTGCTCTTTTAGAAATTCTTCTATGATTCAATAGAGACTTACATGAGCATTCCCTATTAAATTTTCCCATCTTCTATGTTGCTTCTATGGTTGGGGTATGCAGAAATCCATTCCACATGCACTCATGTACAGACTACAGTTTGGGCAGAAACAATATGGGTGATAAAAGAGCAACATCATTGCATAAGTGTCATCTTCTTTTACCATGCACTTAGCTATTTTCAAAAGATTCAATAACTTCACTGACTTCTTTAGGCAATTGTGGCTCCAATTCATTAAAAGTACCTGGGATTTCATCAGCTGGGAGGAGTGCCAATGCAGACAAATATTACATTTTTCTCCCCTTTGGTACTGGAGATTGAACCCAAGGGCATTCTACCTCTGAGCTATGTCTCCATCCCTTATTTTTTTATTTTGAAAGAGGGTCTTGTTAAGTGGTTGAGGGTCTTGCTAAATTGCTGAGGCTGCTCTTGAACCCACAATCCTTCTGTCTTGGTCTCCCAAGAACTGGAATTACAGGTATATGCCTCCATATCTGGTTAAAATGAAAGTTCTTTCTTTCCTTTTTGTTTTTGTGATGCTGGGGATGGAACCCAAGGCCTTGCACATGCTAGGCAAACATTCTACCACTGAGCTACACCCACTGTTCACAATACATTTTTTAAATAAAGTTTTTTTCATTGCTATATCTCATGGTCAGTCCCTTCCCCAGAAGTTAGCCTTCTACACCTCTTATATAGTTGATTTTTTTTTTTAAATGGGGATTGTGGTTTTGGGGATTTGGGCTTTCCAGATTATGATCAGCCCAAAAGAACTCAGCACAGTTCAGTGGCCAATGAGTCATTAAATAAAAAGTTGTTGTTGTTGTTTTTTTTGTGGTACTGGGGATTGAACTCAGAGGCATTCTACCTCCGAGTTATACCCCCAGCCCTATTTTTTATTCTTTATTTTGAAACCGAGTCTCACTAAGTTGCAGAGTGCCTCACTAGGTAGCTGAGGCTGGCCGCCGCGAACCCGAATCCTCCGGTCTCAGCTTCCCGAATGCTAGGATTACAAGCGTGCGCCACCACGCCCGGTTAGAAAAAGTTATTTTTGACACTCATTAAATATGATAAGGTAGGATGTATTCAGGGCTGTCATGATGGAGGGAGGACCCCTGCAGTGGGATTTTGCAGTAGGGGGTTAGAGATTGAGTTCAACTTTGAATACAACAAGGGAAAGTGGGAACCGACAGCCAAAGAACAGGGTGGAGAATCAGTGAATGGAATCTAAGAGGAAGTAAGGGGATTCTGGTGGGGCCCACCAAACAGAATTCTTGCTGAGATAGGTAGACCAGAGTGGTCAGACCTCACCTGGGGGATGGTGGAGGATGAGGAGCCTGATTGGATACGGAGGTAAAGAGATATCAAGGATGGCTAAATTGACTTAGCAGGATTCTTGCTAAAATTAGACCCTGCACAGGTGAATGGGGGAAGCTCAAAGTCAGGGCCGAGGTGAGAAGAAAGTTCAGGGGAGACTGTGGAGAGTTTGTCAAGGAGAGGATCTGTGTCAGGTCTCAAACACTGGAGTTTCTTTGAAGCTACTGGGGAAAAACAAACAAACAAACAAACAAAAAACAGCTCTTTTCTCCTGGACTGGAAGCCTGTGAGCCTAGAGTTTCTGGGGCCACTTTGGGGAGAGGCTGGGCTTGGAAACAAAGCTAACAGAAGAAGAGCAGAGAGAAAGAGGAAAAGGCACAGCTTCTGGCAACTCATCTGAGCACATGAATCCAGCCCTGCTTGCAGCCAGATACCTGTGGATCTCACCACTGTTGCGCCAATAAATTGCAGGTTTTGTTTAATCCAATATGAGTCGAGTTTGTCATTTGCATCTATAAGAGTTCTATTATAAGAATGTTTCTCAAAACCTTAAAAATAAGCTTTTATGGATGTAAAGTTTTCTTCTTTCCCTTGTGTCAGTTCTGCCTGAGTAGGTTTCTGCGAGCAATTTAATGAACAGCACGAGGCAATATTTTACATTTAAATAGAGCTGGCTCCACGTACCAGTCTCACAGGTTTGCTATGAGAATCACAAGATAAAACTTGTAATGGGTGGTCCATCAGGCTGTCTTACAAAAATTATATGTTCCGCTGCTGCTGTTATGTTTTATTTATTTATTTACTTGTTTATTTTTAAAGAAAAGCTGCCGGCTGTCTGGGTTGGGAACAGGGACACCTCTGCTGCAGTTATGGAAATTGTCTGGCCAGCAGGCTACCGAGTCCTGGAGAAAAAGTGTAACAGGGCTTCACTGTGACCAAACCAGATGATCCCCTAGGTGTACAGAATTTTGAGGACTGGGGGAGTCCGTTTGTAGGAAATACCCAGAAAGCCCTTGGAGTCCTGGGGCTTGTACCCAGGAAGAGCAAGAAGAATCTTCAAACCAAGGTACCATGAAAGCAGAAATAGGCCAATGGTCACCCTGTACAGAGTCATTGAGAAGAAATAGGACAGAATGGTTCTGGGTTTGGTATATAAGACATGCTGAAGCCTACTGTAAACTGGTGATCCAGTAAAGACCTCCACCTGCAGTTGTCTTTCCCCACAGTGGTGTCAAACAGATAGCCTTAATTGTAGTAATAGTAGCAGCAGCAGTAATAGCTAATGGTTATTAAAGAACTATACTAAGCACATTTATATCAATATCTTCTTTAATAATCTCAACAATCCTATGAGCTTGGCACCATTAATTATCCCCAGTTTACTGATGACAAAACTGGGGTAGGTAAGATTAAGTACTTTGCCCAAGGGGTTTTGGCTCCAGAGCCCACAGTCTCCACCACTCCTTCTTTCTTGCCCTGCTGACAAGAGCTCCTTGCCCCCTGCCAGTGCTCCTCTGTGGCAAGCAGCCTCACTGGAACAGACTGCAGAAATGACCTGCACCACGATTTTAAGGACCTTGGTTGACCAGTTGGAGTGGAGCCACATACTGGAAAAGTAGGGTCACCTATACCCAAAGTGCCTACCACTTGGGTAACCGTTCCATGGTGGAAGCCAGAGAGGACAGTTCCTCTGCTAGAGAATAGTTCCTCTATCCCAGACAGCTTCTCCACACCAGCTAGAGCTTCTCCTCTGCCAGGGCAATACCATAGATCATGACAGAGACCATGCCCTTCTCCCTTTCTTCTTTTCAGTAACAGAAATGCCGCACTAAATATTTACAGTGCACATGGCAGTTCTGCTGGAGACAACACTTCCCAGCTTCCTTTGCAGCTAGGAATAGCCACATGACTACATTTGCCCATAAGATGTGAACAGAAATGACATGTACTACTTTGGGGGAGTCTGAGCTTAAAAGGATTGTATTTTCCTTTCTTGGCCTCCTTTTCTTGTTTCTTTTCTGATTGGGAAACAATAACATATAAGTCCTATGCCTTGAACCCAGAGATGGAAGCCACATATTGAGAGTACTACTGAAGTAGGATCATCACTCTCACCCACCCTGTTTTGCTGACATCTGAACTTTCATGAGTAAGGAGATAAGCATCTGAAACCTCTAACTCATAGAAGTCACCAAAGTTTTTTGTTGTTGTTATTGTTGTTGTTTTTAATGTCTGCAGCCTATGTGTCATGTGATGCTCAAGCTGAGTAGGACATCCAATCCCCTCAGGAAAACAAACCCAAAACACTTGTTGCACATGGACATTTCTAGACAAATGGAGATTTTGATGGGGTAGAGGGATACAGGATTGTTGATAATACATGCATATAGGTGGCCATTCCTGTTACGATAGACCAAGTTCTGCTTGATTAACAAGCAGCACCAAAAGCTCCGTGGTTTCACATGTAGATGCTTATTCCTTACTCACGCAAAGTCCACGATGGGTCCAGGGCAGCCATGCTCCATGTGCTGACCCAGTGACCTGAGCTTCTTTGATCTTTGGCCCTTCCATTAACTAACACATGGAACACATGGCCTTTATCCTAGGAAAAGAGAACATTAAAGGATTTCACAGCACTCACTATTGCTTCAGTCTAGAAGTGACACATGTCACATTCATTCACAGCCCAATGACCAGAGCTGGCCATATGGTTCTGCCAAACTAGTGGAAGACAAATGTGTCATTCTCCTGGTGCCAAAGGAAGAGTACAACTGGGTATGGACGAGCATTAAAAGTCTCCCTCACAAAAGGCCTCTCCAATAACACATGCCATGTGCTCAGGACAGAGCTTGGTGCTCAATAAATAGGGCAAAGTGGACATGTGGGGTCAAAAGCCCAGAGAGAGGGAAGAAGAAGGAAGAGAAGAAGAGAGAATCATGGAGGAAATTATCAAAATAAATTAGATCCAGAACCCCAAACAAGAAGGCCCTGGGCCCAGCCTCTGCTACCCTGGAGCTGGCTAGCATTCTCTAGTGCTCATGAGTATCAGTTGCTAAATTTCTGGGAATTTTGCAAACCAGTTGTAAACACAATGATTATTAAAATTAAATGATAAAAATTTAAGACTAAATAAATGATATCAAAGACAAAGCTAATAAATACATAAAGCACATCACTTCCTTAATTTTCTTACTGCATTGTTCTGTTATCTATGTCCTGGCTGTCATTTCCCCTTATGACAAGATGGTGAATCCTTTCTCAACGCTGTGTCCAGCAACATGACTTGGTACCTGGTGGGAGTAGTTTCTCCAATGGAAATCAGCAAATGCTATAAATCAAGGCTTTTGTCCCCTAGAGAGCTGGTGGTTAAACATTTATCAGCCTGGGACTGGCCTTCCTTCCTCAGTACATCTAGGCTGCGAGTTACAGGGAAGCCAGTAAATGTGCATCATCTTCTCCAGAGCAGTGCTAGGGCACAGAATTACCATTTGTCACCAGCTACTGGTTGAGAGCAGGGAGTATTGATGGGTGAGCATTTCCATTTGGAGTTCCGATGGGAATGGGCTGCAGGGTCAGCAACCCTAAGTCATAGCATTTTTAAAGCACAGATATTCCCTTCCTTGTCTGCAAAGCACAGCACTCTCTCAGAAGTCGACACCATTGTTTGGTTCCAGGGAACCAAAGGCTGGTGCTGAATAGTAATAATCACCTGCCAGGAGCCCATTGACCAGGAAGACTGCCTGCTGCCTGTAACTCCTGGTAACAGGGAGGCCCTTCGGGGAGCCATCCTTGAGCTGGCTCCATGATGACATGGTCATGCCCCTTTCTCTCTGGAAGCACTTTTCCTGGGTCTCTAAGACAGAACTGAAGCCAAGGTTGGCAACGGGAACCTCGAGAGGCCTGAGTTTATTTGGCCAACTCAGAATCTAGCTGTGTGCACAGGGCTTGCTTTTATAGCTGCTATAAAGATTCTCCTTACATTCACTACTTCACTTTCCCCTGAAGCCCCAGGCCCCTTTCTCCTCCCCCTCTGTGCCCTGCTTAGCTATTACTGGCCACTTACCCTCCAGTGTTCAGGGCTCCTTTTAAAGCACTATTAGATGTCTGGATGGTTTATGGATCTCTGGGCTTCTGACTCTATGGACTGCATTACTCTAAAAGCTGGACCATCAGATGCAATTGCAGAGGGGAAAGTTGGAGGGGGCAGTGCGTGAGTTTACTTTTTAATGCATGAATGTATTACACCAAATGGATGGAAATGCTGCACTAGCAATTTTTACTTCTTTAAGGGTTTCTGATTTTTAAAAATCAATTAGCATGTTTTCAGTTATATTAACTCACATAGCCTCAGGATCTTCAGTCTTTTGGACTCCTTCTCCTCTAGTGGCCAATTAAACTTGCTCGGGTCTCCATTGCATATACCATAGAAAATCTACTGCCCTGCCCACAATTTCTCAGGGACTCTGAGAGGTTTCACATTAACCTGATTACCTCATCTCAAATTTCTGATCTCCCAGAAGTCTTGATCTTCTCATCACCCGACCTTTGAGTAAACATTTCACATTCTCCTTTATTTTCTTTTGTTAAATATACTTTTATTGGTGCATGACAGTCTCACATCATAATGTAAATCATATTGACAATGATATACATGCACACGGTACTTGGTGCCCTCCTCCCCCATCGCTCCTCATACCCCCTAACCCCGTAGAGGGTACTGAGATTAACATTTTCACATATGTACACAAAACTGATGATAGTAATTCCTTCACTGATACTCACTTTCCCCCCTCCCCTTCCCCTAGACCACCTCCTTGGCTCCACAGAAGTTTCCCCTCCATTATCTGGAGACCTCTGGTATCTCCATTACTCCTTAGTTTCTGCATATTGGAGAAACCATATGTTCCTTCACTTTCTGTGACTAACTAATCTCATTTAACATAATGTTCTCCAGGTCCTTCCATTTTCCTGCAAATGACATAATTTTGTTCCTCTTTATTACTGATTAGAATTCCATTGTGTGAACATCCCATAATTTTGTAATCCATTCATCTGTAGATGGACACATAGGTTGGTTCCATAATCTGGCTTTGTAAATTGTGCTGCTATAAACATGGGTATGCATATATTACTGTAGTTCTCTGATTTCAGGCCCTTTGGAAAGATACCCAGGAGTGGTATAGCTGGGTCATATGATGGATTCATTCCCAGTTTTCTGAGGATCTCCACACTGACCTCCATAGCAGCTGAACTAATTTGCAATTCTACTAACAGTGTAGAAGAGTTCCAATTTCCCCACATCCTCGCCAACATTTATTATTGTTTCACTTCTCGATGATTGCCATTCTGATTGGGATTACATGGACTCTCAGTGTAGTTTTTATTTGCATCTCCCTGGTTGCTAATGATGTTGAACATTTTTTTCATGTATCTATTGCCCATTTGTATCTCTTCTTTTGTGGAGTGTCTATTTAGTTCAATTGCCCATTTCTTGAGTTATTTTTTTTTAGTGTAAAGTCTAGGTATTAGTCATCTATCAGAGGGATAACTGGTAAAGATCTTTTCCCAGTCTGTAGGCTTTCTCTTTAGACTTTTGATCTCCTTTATTTTCTAAAGCTTAACTAGCACAAGGTTTTTTATGTAATAGACTTTTTTTTTTTTTTTTTAAGATTTGGAGATTACTAGGAGGCCTATAGGACCGTACCAAGCAAGAAACTTGTAGGATTTTAGATATCACAGTAGGATTTTAGATCTCTCAGATCTTACAGGTCTGGACCATACACCATGGGAGTGTCTCTGTGACCATCAAGAGACCCAGACACTAAGCCAGGCGTGGTGGCACACACTTGTAATCCCAGCATTTGGGAGGCTGAGACCAGAGGATCCGGGTTCATGGTCAGCCTCAGCTACCTAGTGAGGCACTCCGCAACTTAGTGAGACCTGGTTTCAAAATAAAGAATAAAAAATAGGGCTGGGGGTATAGCTTGGAGGTAGAATGCCTC
Organism: Graphiurus murinus; assembly: GCA_004027655.1. Taxonomy (NCBI): domain Eukaryota; kingdom Metazoa; phylum Chordata; class Mammalia; order Rodentia; family Gliridae; genus Graphiurus; species Graphiurus murinus. Next base: position 51,785 of record PVLC010003513.1, on the reverse strand, counting down.
TGGGTTCAATCCCCAGTACTGCAAAAAAAAAAAAAAAAAAAAAAAAAAAAGAAAACTCTCCTGCTTTATACCTTACCTATGACCTCTCAGGAATGGCTATGCATTACCTTATGACTCTATCTATCTATCTATCTATCTATCTATCTATCTATCTATCTATCGATTAAGGTCATATATATATATATATATATATATATATATATATATATATATATATATATATATAAAATCACAGAGACCCCAAGTCCAGGTATCACTTTCTTGGAGAGGCCTTTTCTGATTACCCTTAAAAACAATTACCCCAAGCCAGGAGCAGTGGCACATGCCTGTTATCTCAGCACTTGGGAGGCTAAGACAGTAGGATCACAGGTTCAAGACTAGCTCCAGCAACTTAGTGAGACCTTATTTCAAAATACAACATTAAAAAGGGGGCTAGGAACCTGGGCATAGTGGCGCATGCTTGTAATCCCAATACTTGGGAGGTTGAGACTAGAGGATCCGGGTTCGTGGCCAGCCTCAGCTACTAAGTGAGGCCCTCCACAACTTAGACCCTGTTTCAAAATAAAGAATAAAAAATAGGACTGGGGGTGTAGCTCAGAGGTAGAATGCCCCTGGGTTCAATCCCCCAGTACCACACAAAAAGGGGTGCTAGGAGTGTACTTTGGAAATAGAATGCCCCTGGCTTCAATCCCCAGTACAAAACAAACAAACAAAAAACCAATTACTCCACCTCCTAGCGACTCCATATTATATTAACCTGTTTTACTTTCTTGCATGCTGCTATTTAGAGCCACCTACAGTGATTGATTGATGTGCTGGGAGTGTCTCGGTGGACTTTGAGTTATGGGAAGAGAGTAGATAAACTTTCTGTTACCAGAAGGGTTTTGCATGCAAACACAAACACACACACACACACACACACACACACACACACACACACACACACGTGTGCATGCACAGGCACATAAGGGTAAACACACACACAAGTATAACAAACCAAGCAGAAACATGTCGTTTAGGATGAAAACTCATTCTGTAAGCTGTAAGAAAATGTTGTTTAAAATAATAAAAATAGAAGCAATTTAAACATAAATTTGTAAACATCTTCCCACAGGATAAAATCAAAGTACACTACAACATCTGGAAACTTGGCTTTTTATTCAAAAGATCATTTATGCGGACCTACTATGTGTGTGATTAGGTACTATTGCTACTGAGAGATGGAAAATATGGAGCCAAACTAGCTTGAATGAAACCCTGAGGACATAGGACAAGGAATGGCATCAGATAGTATACAAGAGGGCCCAGCACAGGGAAAATGAACGAGGAAGAAGTTTCCAGGGAGAATGAGTGAGAAAGAAAACTGAGTGTTTAAAATAGAGTATCATCAGCTGATGAGGAAAATTAAAATGTCAAAACCAAGCATTTGTTGAATGAATGAATGGATGAACAAAGAGCTGAATCGTTTGGTGACCTGCTAGGACAAGCCAGTTTCTGAAACAAAGAAATGACTTAACTTCTCAGGACTTAACATTTTCATGCAGACCCATGACTCCAGAACATTTAGCTACTCATAAATGTGTCCTTTCAGCCATTAAAAGAAATGGAGAAAAATTGCAGGGGTGGGGAGAATCTAGAAATCTTGTGGACAGAGGAATCTCAGGTATAAGCTGAGAGTCACAGATAGACAACTATACACCACATCCTCTGTGTAGCAGAGAACAATATTCCTGAAAAGCAAAGCTGTGGGCGGCTGCTTCTGGCAAGTTCTGCGTTGTAGGAATTCATTTCCTGCTTTCAGAGCATGCTTTAGGCTTGAGTTATGTGGCCAGCCTCATCTGACCTGACCCCATCTGAAGGCAACGGCTTGGCATGCAGAGGTTTGGTGACTTACTATCATTTGGTCCTTTCTCTTTTGTGTTTTCTCCTCATAATGAGTTAGCAAATTATGGGCGCAATACTAGCTGCTGTCACAAATGACCATTAACTTAGTGGCTTAACATAAGCGAAATCTTTTCTCCCACTGTTCTAGAGGCTAGAAGTCCAGAGCTAAGGTGTCACAGAGCCACACCCCCTCTGAAGCTCTAGGAGAGAAGCCACTCCTGGTCTCTTGTCACTTCTGGTGGCTGCCCAGCAATCCTGGGTGTTCCTTGGCTTGTGGCCCTGTCTCTCCAGCCTTTGCCTCTGTCTTCATCTCTTCTTCTACCTCTCTCTCTCCTCTGAGTGTCCAGGGACACTTGTCATTGGATGTGGGGCACACCTACATAACATAGGATGATCTCTTCATCTCAAGATCCTGAGTTTAATTATATCTGCAAAGACCCTTTTTCCAAAGAAGGTCACATTTGCAGGTGCCAGAGATTTAAGGGGTGGACATATCTGGGGACTCCCATTCAGCCTCACGGAATGACCTGTGGTGCTGGTAAACCTTTCCAAGGGCCTGACCTCGAGGGACTGCTGCAAAAAGCATGCTTGACGGAGCATAAGTCCTCTGGGGATGGAAGAAGACAATGATTCCAAATACGAACAGCAGGACAGGGGCCACATTTTAAAGTGCATTTGAGCTTTTAGGCTTCCTGCGTGACTTTTAACCTTGCAAGTGTCCGTCTGCTGAATAAAATCAGAACTATCTCAGATTGAAATCCACGGTCACTTGACTATGAAATCACTTCAACCCTGCCTGCCCAGACCTCCCTCCCTCTCTTCATCCCTCCCCCATCCCATTCCATGGTGAGAAAGATTTAGCAGCTCGTGGGTTTTTAAAATGTCAGAGGCTTCATCATTCTCAAGAATAGGTGTGCAGTTGGGGTGAGCGAAGACACTGCACGCTGCATTAGACAGAGTGTACTAAAGAGAAGCTGATGGGAAAAGAATTAATTACAGTTTAACAATAATAATAAAAAGCAAAACAAGAGATTGAAATAAAATAGCCAGGGGAACAAATGGGTTTCCCGGAAGAATGGTGTCTATTCACCGTGGAAAATTTATATGTAGAATAAATGCTTGGGAATTGGAACACAGAAAAGGCAATCAGAGGCCCACGGAGGCTCCGGCAAGCTGGGGCTGCTTTCATTGAATTGTCTCATTAGCCGGCTGGAGGTATAAATAAATTCCTCCAGTGTCTTTGTTGTCTGACAAGATGGAAAGCAGAATGAGTCTTGACGGGGCAGGGGGCAAGGGGACCCAGGGAAGGGCTGGGAAGGAGTCTGCCGACAGCAGAAGAATAGCAGCTGGTCCTGAAGGTGTCTGTCTCCTTTCAGGACAGAGGCTGCCGGCGGTGGAGTGCTGAGGGCCGGAGGGGGGAGGGGCAGGGATTCCCAGAGCTGAGGGGCTTTTTTCTGAGGCCAAAAGGGTGGCTTTGTCGTGCCAAACCTGACTTTCCGCCACCACAGCTTCTGCTGGGAGCATCAGTCTGAAGGCACAAAGTGCCCCTCAGGGTGCTCTGAGCAACCAGCGTCCAGTCGCAGCTCTCCATAGACTGCCAGGCTTTAACTGTGCACAAGGGGCTTTACGTAGGACTTGATACTCTGAATGCAGGACCAACATTTGTGAAAGATTAATATGTACCTATATTTTTGTGGGACTGGGGATTGAACCTAGGGGCACTCTACCACTGAGCTACACAGCCAGCCCTTTTATTTTTTTATTTTGAAATGGTCTCACTAAGTTAGCGCATGCAGCCTTGAACCTGTGACTCTTCTGTCTCAACTCCCCAAGTACTGGGATAATGGGTGTGTGCCACTGAGCCTGGCTAATAATATTTTTTCAAATAAGGGGATTCCAGGTAGATGGCAGTTGTGATAATATAGAGGCTTTAAAAAATCACCTCTTTTTTGAGATACAATTCATATCCTATACTGTATGATTCAATAGTGTATATACACAGACTTGGGCAGCCTTCATTACAATCAGTTTAGATTGTGTTCATCACCCCAAAAGGAAACCACATGTGCAATAGCACAACTATTAATCTACTTTCTTTCTTTATAAAATTACCTATTCTGGACTTATCATATAAATAGATCATATATAATATTTGCTCTTTTGTGCTGACTTATTACACTTAGCATTATGTCCTCAAGGTTCATCCGTGTTCTAGTTTATTCCTTTTTTTGGGGGGGGGGTACTAGAGATTGAGCCCAGGGGGCATTTTACTTCTGAACTACACCTCCACACCTCCATCCCTTTTTTTTTTTTTTTTTTTTTTTTGTCTTGAAACAAGATCTTGCTAGTTTACTGAGAGTCTCACTAAGTTGTTGAGACTGTCCTCAAATCTGCGATCCTCCTGTCTTAGCCTCCCAAGTACTGTGGTTATAGATATGCTCCACCACACCTGGCAGTATTCCTTTTCAAATCTGGATAATATTCCATTGTGTGGATATGCTGCATTTTGTTTATTTGTTCATCCATGAATGGATATTTGGGTTATTTCCACTATCTGGCTATTATGAATAATGCCTCTATAAACATCTGGACATCTGGCTGCAAGAGTAGACATATATTTTTGTTTCTTTTCACTAAATATTCAGGAGTAGAATTGCTGAGTCATATGGTAACTCTGTGTTCAACATTTTGAGGGATTGCCAGACTGTTGCACAAAATGGCAGCCATAGCATTTTTGAACTTCTCAATTTCATCCATAAAAACAGACAAAACAGTGAGGATAGCAAAATAAACAACTCACAAACTTGTATAGTTGTGATTCTAGAAATAAGGTCTCCAAACCAGAAGCATCTGCAACACCTGGGACTTCCTAGAAATGCAAATTCTAGGGCTCACACTGCATCTCTTTTTCAGACACTCTGGGATGGAGGCCCAGCATCTGCATTTTAACAAGCCCTCCAGGAAATTCTGGTGATGTAAATTCTAGAGTTTGAGAAGCATTGATTTCCAACAAAACTAGGTGGCCAGGTATGGTTACAAACTCCAAAGTATGAGCAGGTGGGTACGAGCTACTGACAACTGCAAGAGCCATGTGATTTTGACAATTGTGTGGGGCTAAGAGGAGACAGGAGGATGGAAAATTTGCCTTAGGAAACTTGGTGGCCCAATCTGAGAATATCAGCCAAAAGTTGGAAGAAATTTCAGAGTCCAATTTGTATGAGAGTGCAAGGGTATCCCAGGGAGGTAGAAGGTGCTAGAACATCCTGGGCCTTCTGAGTTTCTTAAACTAGCCAATTTAGTTCCAGACTAAAGTTCTGCATTGAAAAGTATCTTTTGGGAGCAGAATTTAAACTGAGCATCTCAGGGACAACAGGAGGATAGCGGGGGAAAAAGAAGAAAATTATTCAGATAAGAGTGAGCAAGAAGAGCAGTGGGACCCAGCCAGAAAATATTTGGCCATATACATATTTTAAAATCACTTTGTCAAAATAGCAGAAGGAGAACTTTCAAGATAGTGAATCTAGGAAAGCTATCCAAGCCTGCCGTTCCTTCCTCAGAGAACAAAAATTTCCTCTCATTAAAAATGAGCAACAGAAAATGATCATGAGCCAATCTCTTACAAAGTCACTATAAGAGAAAAGAAAATAAGGGACGAAATAATGTCTCTACAGATAATGAAGGCATGTTAGAAAGATATGCCCATGAAACAGATAAAATGTGTAACCTAATATAGTAAGTGAACTAAAAGAAATTAAGAAAAATGATACATGTATGAGAGAATATCACAATAAGATTAGAGGAATTTAGAAAGGAAGTAATTCAAGAAAAGAAAGATTTGAAAAGATAAATGACAACTCAGTAAAGAAAAAAAGAAAGACCATAATTTCATAAAAGAAGATTAAAATGGAAGGGACATGTTCCAATTATCTGCTGCTTCATAAAGCATTGCCCCATAATTTAATGGAATAAGACACCAGTAGTTGTACCATGCTCATGGATTCTCAGCCTTTGCTGGGAAGACTTGAGTGGCTAGGGGAGGAGACAGCTGGGATTAGAAGATCTACTTCCAAGATTGCTTCTTCAATTACATATCTGGCACTTGGGCTGGGATGTCAGAGGGAGGGTTAGATAGGAGTGCTGACAGGCTGGCCTGTCTAGCATATCAATCTCATGGTAGTCAGGCTTTGTCCATGGTGGCTCATGTTTCTAAGAGTGAGTGTTCCAAAGGCCAAAGCAGACCAACTTCATCTTGGATGACCTCGTCTTGGACATCTCATATCCTTCCTTATACTCACTCCACTAGTGTGTGCGATCACAGTCCAGCCCAGATTTAAAGGGAGGACACACTGACTCCACCTTTTGATAGGAAGAGTGTGAAAGGATTTTTGTCCATTTTTCTCAGCTTTCTGAAGTATAATTTGCATATAATAAAATTCACCCATTATAATTGTACACTTGGGTGACTCAGGTAATTATATACAATCTTGTAACCGCGAGCACAGTCAAGATATAGGATTCCATCACCCTGAATTGTTTTCTTATGCCTCTTTGTGGCCAAGTTTTAGACTGTCACAGAACAAAAACCATCAGTCCAAATGATTTCATTTGGGAATTCTACCAAATATTTAAAAATTAGACAATCCAGCATTACCTAAACTATTTTAGAGTATAATATAAAAAGGAGAATTCCAAATTTAGTTTGTGAAATAGGTATAACATTGACCCCAAAGCCTGACAAAGACTGAACCAAAAAGAAAGCTACCTACCAACGTCATTTGTGGATTTCATTGCAAAATTTTTAATTATTTCTATTTGTAGACATTATGCTCATATACCCTCTCAAGCCTAAAGGAACCAATGAAAAACTACTACAGCTGAGAGGAAGTCTGTAAAATAGCAAATTATAAAACCAACATGCAAAAACCTATAACATTCATATGTACAAACCAAACCAATTAGAAGACATAATGGAAGGAAATATTCCATCTATGGTAATAAACTTAATAAGAAATATCCAAAATGTACATGAGGAAAACGATAGTCCGGAAAGACTCAAAAGTAGACGAGAGAGAGAGAGAGATTGAACACATCATGTCCTTGAGTAAGAAGACTATCAACCTCGGTGTGGTAGAGCATGCCTGAAATCCCAGTACATGGAAGGCTGAAACAGGAGGATCAAAGGTTCAATACCAGCCTCAGCAATTTAGAAAGCCTCTCAGAAAGCTAGCGAGATCCTGTCTTAAAACAGGGTAGAATGCCTCTAAGTTTAATCCTCAGTACCGCAAAAAACAACAGTAACAACAAAAGAACTATCAAAATATGTCAGTTTTCCCCTAAATTTGCTTATAAATTTAATGTAGCACTCCAATATACTACCATGTTTTCTTTTGGAGCAACACTAATTGATCAGATTCATTTGGAAGAAAAGACAAGCAAGGAAAGTTACAACTCTTTTTTTTTTTTTTGGTGCTGGGGATTTAACCCAGGGCATTGTACCACCAAACTACACCCCAGCCCTTTTAATTTTTTTTTTTTTTTAATTTTGAAACAGAGTGTCTCTAGTTGCTGAGAATCTCTCTAAATTGCTGAGACAGACTTCAAATCTATAATCCTCTTGCTTCCCAAGAACTGGGATTACAGGCATGTGCCAACACTCCCAGAAAAAAATTAGAACTCTTAAAAAGAAGACACAGCCGGGCATAGTGGCACATGCTTGTAATCCCAGCATTTGGGAGGCTGAGACCAGAGGATCCGGGTTCGCAGCCAGCCTCAGCTACCTAGTGAGGCACTCTGCAACTTAGTGAGACCCTGATTCAAAATAAAAAATAAAAAATAGGACTGGGGGTGTAGCTCAGAGGTAGAATGCCCATGGGTTCAATCCCTAGTACTGCAAAAAAAAAAAAAAAGAAGACACAGGGTTACTGTTCCTAGCAAGTTTTAAAATGTGTTATCTAATTAAAACATCATGATATTGACACATGACACATGTATAGTAAAATAAACAATGAAGCAGAATAAAAATACAGAAACTGGTTCAATTACAAATGGAAATTTAGTATAGGAAAAAAAAGACAGCATTTTAAATTAGTGGCAAAAAAGACAGCATTTCTAGTAAGTGCTGGAATATCTAGATAGGTATACGAAAAAGATAACAGTAACTTCATTCATTTTTTTATTCACCAGAGTACTTCCCAAGTGATTCAGAGATTTAAATATGAAACATGAAGTAATGCAAATTATTAAAAATGAGTGAATTTCTCTATAACATGGGAGTTGGAAAATATGTCCTGTGATTGAAAACTCCAGAAGTCATAGGAGTAAGATAGATAAATTTGACTCTATTTAGCTTTTTCATGGCCTCTCTAAAATGCCATAAATAAAAGATAACTAGGAAAAATATTTGTAATTCATATCACAAACATAGAATCGTATCACCTATATCACATACATAGAATTTCCAAAAATTGATAAGAAAAAAAACCTCAACAAAATCCTATAGAAAATAGGCTAGCAATAAGAAGTTTATTGAAAATAATAAGTACAAATGGTTTTTAATCATATGAAAAGATGCTTAACCTCCTTCATAAGAGAAATGCAAATTTAAACTCACACTGAGATAACGTTTCACACATAGAATTGACAAAAACATGCTAGATCGTGTATTAGGTAGGGCTCCACAGAGAAACAGAACCAATAGGAGATAGATGTGAATGGTGGGGAGGAAGAGAGTTATTGTAAGGAATTGGCTCACATGATTATGAAGGTCAAGAGGTCCTAGAGGGCAATAGGCAAGCCGAGACCCAGGAGAGCCAATGGAACAGACCTAGCTCATACGGAGGGCCTTAGAACCAAGAGAACTGATGATGTAGGTTCCCATTGTTAGAAATAAATTTCCATTGCATTGTAGAAAAAGGCACGTGTTCAAAGATGTCTCAGCAAGGCAATTTTATGTTTTGCAAAAAGGGTCTCGCCACCAGTGAAGCAAGCACACTAAACCGGAAGTCCGCTGGGTCTTTTATTCCTAATTCGAAGCTTCTGTGCTATACTCCTATTGGTGGAGCGCAGCGTCACAATTTTACACAATTGGCTAAAGGGAGTTGTGGGGGAAGGTTCGCATTTAAGGAATGCTAACTTCACAAGAACGTGAGTTTATAGAAGTTTACAAAATGACGGTTTTACAAAATGGAGTTTAAGTTAAGCTGTTCTTTTGATAGAAAAGATTTAATTATAATTTCACACTGTCTAGACCCAAATGCTCATGTTCTTCTTATTTCCTAATGGTAAAGTTAAAATAGGAGTGGGAAAAGAAAAAGTGATATTTACACACAATGGAATATTATTTAGCCTTAAAAAAGAAGAAAATCCTGCAATAGTCAACAACATGATAAAATGGAAAATGCAAGCCAGGCATGGTAGCGCATGCTTGTAATCCCAGTACTTGGGAGGTCAAGACAAAAGGATCACAGGTTTGAGGCCAACCTCAATGACTTAGCAAGACCCTCAACAACTTAGTGACACGCTGTTTCAAAATAAAAATTAAAAATAGGGCTGGGGTGTAGCTCAGAGATAGAACATTCCTGGGTTCAATCACCAGTGCTACAAAAAAAAAAAAAAAAAAAAAAAAGGCAAATGCATTCAATTATTCTCATTTTAAAAACAGAATTACAGAATTAACAACTTTATTTATACCAAACATACAAAAGTAGATTCCCATCAGAGTTGAAGTCTGAGTCTGAGGCAGGAGAAGACCAATGTTCCAGTTTCAAGACAGGCAGAGAAAGTATTCTCTTTTTTTCAGCTTTTTTGTTTTATTTGGGCCTTCAATGAATTGGACAAGGCCCACGCACATTGGGGAGAGCAATCTGCCTTGAGTAGTCTACCAATTCAAATGTTGATCTCATCCTGAAATACTTTCATAGACACACCTAGAATGATGCTTAACCAAAAGTCTGGTCACCTGGTGGAAAATTAATCATCACAGATAAGTATGTGGAAAAACAGGCATTCTTGTTCATTGCTGGAAGGAATGTAAATTGTTATAACAGTTATGAAGGGAATTTGACAATATCATTAAAAAATCACATAATCATTTATCCTTTGACCCAGCAATCTCACTCTTAGGAATCAATCTCAAAGATACACTGGCAAAAATATGGAAAGATGCCAACAAGATACTATTCATTTTAGCACCTATTATAATTGTAAAAGACTAGAAATAACTCCAAAAGTTCACCAATAAGGGACTAGTTGAATAAACTATGATAGGCCATACAATGAGATTCTATGCAACTGGAAAAGAAATGAGGAATAAGGAACTTCTCTATATACAATTGTGGAGTAATCTTGAGGATATTGTGTTAAGGAAGAAAAAAAAAGAAAAGGTATATAAAAAGATGTAGAATAATCTGTTTCTCTACACACACCTATAGTAAATATATTTGTATATATCAATGCATACATTGTTATATATATATGTATTAAAAACAATAGAATGATAAACCATAAAAATCTATTAGTACTGTTATGGGGGAAAGAAGAAATAAGGCAGAGAGAAGAGAATAAGGAGAGAAACTTTTTGGAATATATCTGGTTCTATAGATTTGACTTTGGGACTCAACACAACTATAATTTAAAATTAAATTTTTAGAAACAAAATAATATTAATTGGAGTAAAGCAATTTCTAAAACAGGAAGCTAAATGAGACAAAAGCAAGCCAGGGATGGTGGTGCACGCTTGTAATCCCAGTACTTGGGAGGCTGAAACCGGAAGATCCAGGTTCAAGGACAGCCTTAGCTACTTAGTGAGATGCTCTGCAACTTAGAGACCCTGTTTCAAAATAAAGAATAAAAATAGGACTGGGCGTGTTGCTCAGAAGTAGAATGTCCCTGGGTTCAATCCCCAGTACCACAAAAACAAACAAACAAACAACAATAAAAAAAGGAATCTAAAAGCATATCTAGTTGGTGGCTAACCTGGCAGAAAGGAATTTTTCCAAGTAATTTTAGCAGATAGGAATTGGACTGGTAGAGTGCTTGCCTAACATATGTGAGGTCCTGGGTTCAATTCCCAGAACTGTAAATGGTGAGCTGCCATTTGGATGACTGGAACTTAATCCTGCAGGGAGATCTTGGGAAACAGTGTAAAATACACACTTTAGTTTTTCCCACCCAAGGGATAAGGGAGCTAGTGTATGTGTATGCCAAGGACTAAAGGCCACTGGCTGAGGCCTGCGAGTGGGAAGATTGTTAATTCTCCAGCCCTTCCAGATTTCCCTGTCTGAGCAAACCTACCTTCCGGGCCTGGGGAGAAGCCCTCGCAGGGAGATGGAAGTCATGGGTGCACCCTGAAGTGTTAAGTCCCCAAGGGTGTGGGCCATGCAGGATTGCATCTCCTGAGAACATTAGTCCCAACTACAACAGATGAAAGGTGTCTCAGGGGTTTAACTCCCTGACTTTACATAATATATAAAAAGAAAAAAAAAAAATCCCTCATTAGTCACATTTGAAAAATGCTAGAGAACCAACTCATTATTTTGAAAACTAGTAACTAAAAGGAAAACCTCAGCATTTGTCCTGCCTTTCGTTTCTGATCTGCACTCTAGGTAACCAGAGAGCTGGGAAGGGGAGGCTATCAGTACAAAAGTATCCCCGCTAATGAACAAAGAGGAAATTATAGAATTAGAATGCCACCAATCTGCAACCCTTAGGTGACTGCAACCATTATCTGACTGATGTGTGGGGTGGGGGGAGGGGGAGAAAGAGTGCCAGTGGGGCTGTGAGCCTCCTGATAAAAGCACACTGTGTTACCTGCAGCCTCCCCCCAACACGATCAAACCCAATTCTGATCAAGCTTCTATTACTAATTTATGGGAAATACAAGGAAGAGAGAATGTGTTAAACAACAGATGGAGGATTCAATCAGCAGAAGCCAGACTGAAAAATTCTACATCAATGCTATCCAATAGAAATGTAATTTGAGCCACATATGTAAACTAATTCAAAATTTTATAGTAGGGTTGGGGATGTTACTCAGTGGTAGAGCACTTTCTTAGCAATGCATGAGGCCCTGGGTTCAATCCCTAGCACTGCAAACGAGCAAGCAAGCAAGCAAACAAACAACAACAACAAAAAATGAAGTAAGATAAAAAATTGTTTTACCCAATCCAGTATATCCAAAATGTTAGCATTGCAACATGTGCTCAATATAAAATCGGTACTGAGATACTCTACATCTTTTCTCTTATACTAGATCTTTAAAATCAGCATGTATTTCACACTTAAAGCTCATCTCAATTTAAATGTTAAATTTTCATCAGATACACCTAACCTGTATTTAGATTTCATAAAATTTATAGTTAAAAGAGTAAATTCTCACATCAGCTTGCTCCAAATTTTCAAATTTTCCAATAACTGAATGAAGTCAGTTTAAATTTAACTTTCTATTAATTAAAATTAAATACGATTTAAAAATTTAGTTTTTTAGTCACACTAGCCATCTTCACAATGGACTGTGTAGCATTATAGGATTTTTTTTTTCAGCCAAAATATTACAAGAGAAAAGCAATATATAGAGGGGCAACCTGTAGATTCATGAGATTTAAGAGACATAGCAACTAATCACTCTGTATGGACCTTATCTGAATCCTGATTCAAACAAACTATTAAAAAAAAAAAATAGGGACCATCTGTTTCCAAACAATCCAGGTAGAGACTTGGAGGTTAATAATTATTGAAGCTGGTTAATGGGTACACTTGGATCCTTATATAGTCATATCCTCGGGGAATTGGTTTCAGGACTCCCCAAAGATACCAAAATCTATGGATGCTTAAGTTCCTTATATAAAATGACATACTATTTTAATATAATCTCTGCACATCCTCATACTTTTTAAAACATTTTTATTTTTACTTTTTGTGGTGCTGAGGATTGATCTCAGGAGTGTCCTATCACTGAGCTATACCCCCAGCACTTTTTATTTCTTATTTTAAAACAGGGTCTCACACACTGGTTATCACACACTGGCCTCAAACCTGTGATCCTCCTATTTTAGCCTCCCAAATACTGGGATTACAGGTGTTGGTCACTGTACCCAGCCTCCTGTATACTTTAAATCATCTCTATATTACTTACAATACTAATACAATGTAAACACCATAAAATAGTTACTTATTATTAGGGAATTATTACCCATATTATTTAGGGAATAATGACCAGAAAAAAAGTCCGTATCATTTTAGTACAGATACAATTTTTTCTCTCTCTTTTTTTTTTGGTACTGAGGACTAAACTCAGTATTCCCAGCCTTTTTTATGTTTTATTTTAAAACAGGGTCTTGTTGCTAAGTTGCTGAGGATGTCACTAAATTGCTGAGTCTGGCCTCAAACCTGCGATCCTCCTGCTCTTTTGCTGTCTGATTTTTCCCCACTGAACACAATATATTTTGGACATATTTTCACTTCTATACATGGATATCTACCTCACAATTACAATGGCTACGTAGCTTTCCATCGTATGGGTGTACCATACTTATTTCAGTGACTCCACTATTGATTAATACTGACTTGTTTCCACAAATGTATTAACCATAACAAGACTTGTGATGAACATTTTTCCTCGTATATCCCTTCATAGCATGTGGTTATTTTCTTAGGATAAGTTCCAAGAAATGGAACTGCTGGGCAAAATTGTCACTAAAGATATTAAAAGCAGATCTTTGAAAAGATGGGGCTGACCGCACCAGCCCTGGCCTGGTGCCCAGGAGTTCCATGGTGTTTCTAGCTCTGGTATTTGGACCTGTGGCCGCAGGACTCTGGGCTTCCTTCCTCCAGGAAGAGGTTCTGACTCAGGAGGTCTGCAGCAGAATTCAGGAACATGAATTTTTAAACAAACTTCTAGTGTATTTTGATGCAGGTGGTCCAGGATCCCATTAGTAAACAAACACTTGTCAACCCTGTCTTCTCATCAGCGTCTCCTGAGAAGCTCTGAAAAATACTCAGCCCTGGCTGTAACCCTGGGAAACTTCTTTTCCAGTGGATCTGAGATAGGGCTGGTATGTGAGTCTAATGAATATGTGAATGCAAACATGAGATCATATCAGAACACATGCTGGGTTTTTCTTTTGTGCGCGCGCGCGCACACACACACACACACACACACACACACACACACACACACACACCCTTTTATTATTTTTGTGTGTGTCCCTCCTCTTTCTCTCCCTGGCATCTTCACCTCACCCCCATCTCAGGCGACCTCCTTGTTAAACTCAATTATTAATAGGGTTTTCTCCAAGCTAATTTAACATATGCAAAAAATACTATGCATTATACATGCAAATCAGCCAGGGTTCTTCATGAGCAAGCAGCAGAAACCAATTCTAGTTGTTTAGTATCTTAAAAAGATACTGAGTAGTTGATAGATTCTCTGTGTGGGTTGGGGAAGCAGCCGGAAGGCTGTCCAGCCAGATCACTGCCCCTAGTCCTGCCCAGGGCAGGTCGTGTGACTGTAGCACTGTTGCAGTGGGACTTGTGGCCAGAGGCAAAAGCCGCCCACCACCAGCGGGCAGCACCAGGAAAGCAACCCACCTGCATGTGAATCTGGTGGCATTCTGACCCGTGACTCTCTGGACCCTTGCTGGCCTCCCTCAAACGCGTGGGGATCACCCTTTTCCCTCTCTGTTTCCATCTCTCTCAGTTTCTCATGTTATGCGCTCTGTGGTCCTAGGATTCTGAGGATGACTGGGAGGGCCACCTCCCAATCCTGTGTCACTCCCAATGTGGTGTCTGTTTGCCTGCCACAGGCTCTGTAAGAGGCTGGTGATGCTCTTAAAAGGACCCTGATCCTTCGTGCACTGGAAAGGCAGGCCTGCCTACCAGCTACCTGCCTGGGAGACTTGGTCAGGCTGGCAGGTGTTGAAGCCCAGGGCTCTCCCTCGCTCCCGTCTCAGCTTCTGTTGCTTGGGCCACATTTTCCTACAGAATTCCTTGTGTAGTGCTTTGAGACATCCAAAGATATCTTTCAGGTGGGGTACACCTGAAGCTGGGGATCAAAAACCAAGGCAGCAGGAGGGAGAATGCAAACTAGACTCCAGTGTTGTTTTCCTACAAATGAAGTGAATTTCTGAATCAAGTGCCATTTTACCAAGCTATGATTCTCACCTCAGTCAATTCAGAGACTTTCCCCACGCTTCTCCCTGAGAAGGAGCTCAGCTCTTGGGGTGTATATTGTCAAGTGAGAGAGTTCTGACTGGTCCTGGGTCTCTGCCGTATGTCTCCTGAACTGAATGGGATCCCTGCTGATCCCCCCACAAATGTTCACAGAGACATATGCCCACCTCATCTGCTGGGCAGCCCACCAGCCATGCTGGTCACTCTGACCCTTCCCTCCTTGGGTGTCCTAAGTTTTCTTCTTTAAACATGTAGTACTTTGTAAATTAGGGGAAAATTTACTAAAAAAAATGTGTTTAAGCCAGATGTGGTGGCGCACACTTGTAAGCCCAGTATCACTGTTGTTGGCCTCAGCAACATGAGACCCTCAGCAACTTAGTGGGACCCTGTTTGGAAGTAAAAAAATAAAAAGGGCTTGGGGTGTAGCTAGAGGTCGAATCCTCCTGGGTTCAATCCCCAGTACCACACACACACACACACACACACACACACACACATACACACATACAATTTGACCTATAGATGCAAAGCAAACACATCAGAAGACGAGACTGTCAAGTTGTTGCTGGAGACTCTTGAGGGAGGCTCTGGCTCCACGCAGGGCTTATGTGCAGGAAGGTGACTGGAACGTCACTGAGAGCAAACAGAGCTTCAGCTTTATGGTTGGTGCAGAGTTTTGTTACAGCACAGAGAACCAATGTAGGCTGGGTCCGAGGAGAATACCGCCTGTCTTCTGGGAGAACTCTGACTACACAAATGCAAATATACAAATGTATTTTCTCTTTCCACTCCACTTGGAACAGATGCCTGGCTTAGAAATTATAGTTAGTGTAGCCAAAACCCCCTCTTGTCTTGTGTCTCTGGCATTGCCCAAAGCAAAGGAAGACCTGGCCAGCCTGCAAAAAATGTCCTGGTTCCCTTGGTCAGCCCTAGTGAGGGGATGGAGCAGAGATTGACGGCGTTCATTAACACTGTACATAAGCTAAGCCAACCTAGCCAGGCATGGTGGTACACTCTGTAATCCCAGTACTGGGAGACTGAAACAGGAAGATCAAAAGTTCGAAGTCAGCCTCAGTAATTTAGCAAAACCCTCAGAACCTTAGTGAGATCCTATTTTAAAACAAAAAATTAAAAATAGGCCTGGTGTGTAGTTTGGAGGTAGAATGCACTAGGGTTCAGTCCCCTTCTAGAAAAGAATATATGGACATGTTAAGAGCCTTTAAAAAGTTCATACTCTTTGATCCAGTAACTCTTCTAATCATGGTCAGAAATTCAAACATAGATTGATGCAGAATGGTGTGCCTTGTGATATTCCTCCAAATAGTCAGGAAATAACCTCAGTGTTCAACAAAAAGGGAAGGAGGTTAACTAAATCATGATATGCCCATACACCATCCTAACATGGAGCCATTAAAATAATTTTCAAGCCAAGTGTGGTGGTGCATACTTGTAATCCCAGTACTTGGGAGGCCAAGACTGGAGGATCGCAGGTTTGCAGCCAGCCTCAGCTACCTAGTGAGGCCCTTAACAACTTAGTGAGACCCTGTTTCAAAATAAAGAATAAAAAATAGGGCTGGGGGTATAGCTTGGAGGTAGAGTGCTGCTGGATTCAATCCCCAGTATTGCAAAAAAATTAAAATAAAATGGTTGTCATAGAATTTTATTTGTAATCAGAAATTTCACAGTATGATAAATTTAAGAATTAGGACTCAGGGGGCTGGGGATGTAGCTCAGTTGCAAAGTACTTGCTTAGCACACACAAGGCCCTATCATCAATCCCTAGTATTGCAAAAGCAAACAAACAAAAACAATTAATAATAATAATTAGGATTCAGAACTGTGTATACATATTATTTCAATTTTACAAAATTAGCACATGCAGATCCCTAAGAAAAGTATTAAAAATAAATATATCAATTTTTATGGTGCTGGAGATGAAACCCAGGACCTTTCATATGCTAGGCAAGTGCTCTAAAACTGAGCTCTATTCCCAGCTCTCAGTTCTTTGGGTAATTTCTATTTTCTTTTTGTATCCCTCAAGAGAGAGGAAGATTTTGTTTTGTTTGATATAAATAAATTTGTCAATTCTGTTTTTAAAATAAGAATAGTTGAATACATTTGCTTTGTTTTTTTTTGTAGCATTTGGGATTGAATCCAGGGCATTCTATCACTGAGCTATACACCAGTTCTATTTTAATTTTTTATTTTGAAACAGGGTCTCATTAAGTTGTTGAGGCTCTTGCCAAGTTGCTGAGGCTGGCTTTGAACCTGTGACCCTCCTGTCTCAGTCTCTCAAGCACTGGGATTACAGAAGTACACCACCATGCCCGCTTGCATTTGCCATTTTACCATGTTGTCGACTATTGCAGGATTTTCTTCTTCTTTTTTCTTTTAAGCCTGAATAATGTTCCATTGTGTGTATATATCACTTTTTCTTTCCCACTTCTATTTTAATTTTATCATTAGGAAATAATAATAAGAAGATGATAATTTAGGTCATGCCATTATGTTATTCATTATAAATTAACTGAATGGACTAATGTTTTGGCTTTTTTAAAGTACATATTTCAAAAAGAAAGAAACCCCTGGTCCTTGAGGAAGGTGTGTAATGAGCGAGGCTCGAGAGAGAATGCATGCAAATTTGTGTGTGTGTGTGTGTGGTACTGGGGATTGAACCTAGGGACATTCTACCTCCAAGCTATACCTCCAGCCGTATTTCTTTTTTTTTTTTTTTTTTTTTTG